>JAOUZG010022062.1:707536-720847 GCA_026289955.1 Argiope argentata
TATATATATATATAATATAAAGTTTTGTATTTGATGATTATTTTTTGTCTGCTAGCTGATATATCTATATGTATATTTTCTACTATATATTGCTACCTTTTAATGATTCTTAAAGCTTCTTAATTTTAATGATTCTTAGAGCGTTCTTAAAGCTTTCTACACTTCATAGAATTCCTGGTTTTTCATAATACTAAATATATATATATATATATATGCATCACTCTGCTAAAATATTTGATATTTTTACTTCTTTTATTAGAGTGAAAATTAGATCTAATTATTTAAACAAAAAGTTAGGATGTGTATTTGGACTCATCTTCTAATTTATTATGCTAATGTATTATTACATTGAAAATATAATTTACTTATTTAAAAATTCTTATTAAAAACAATACTAGTAATAAGTATACTAGTTTATTGTGCTTATTTAAAAATATAAGAGGGTATTATAATTTTTTTTCTTAAACTCTGTAAAGAAAACTTTAAATAAAGAGCTCAGGAAAATCATTTTTTTAAATAAAAAATACTTTTAATTGAAGCAGGGTTTATTTACGTACAACTTTTTCTCAAAATTCAAAAAATTTTGAAAACAATTTTATATATATATTATAATAATTTTTTCCTGTTATTGTAATTTCATTTATGCTTATGAATGCTACAACAATATTCCGACTTTATGCCACTGAATACTTCAACAATTTTTACATTGCTAAAAGATTAAATTTTTGACAAAATCGATAGGCAATTGATTCCGAAAACATTATCATTATACAGTATTTATGTCCAAATGTTTGCATTTTTAAATGCTTTTTTTCTAATATTTTTTTATTTAAACTGGCTAATATATTTATATAAACATTAATTAGCAAACTAAATCTCCGTATATTAATACTCTAATTATGAAATAAAAATATATCTTCAAAAATAATATGAACACCGTCTTCAAAAGTAAATGTTCATTTAAATCTTATTCAAATACCTATTAAGAATGAAGATGGAAATGATTTCATTATTTCTCAATTTCATTTTTAAAAGATGACTAATTATTGTTTACTTTAGACTATGAAAAATTATTTACATTTTCATTTAAATGATGAAATAGGAGCTTCTCAAATTGAAAAGCAGAATATTATTGTTCAATTAAAATTTACATGTCACAAAAAGTATATTATTATCTTGATCCTTAAAAATATATTATAATAGTATAATATTATAAAATATATTATTATTAAGTACATCAAAATGTATCCTAAATGTATGCTATTACTTTTTTATTCTTTATATTAATTCTTACTATTTTATACCTAACATTCTGCTTTTAAATCCATTTTGTTCCTCAAAAATAATTCCTGAATGATGATAAAACCGATTGCCAATAATTGTTTCCTAAGACACAAAAACTCAACATCAAGAGATCCCCTATTCGTTAAACTAAGAAAGCCCGATACTTTTAGCACCCACCCAATACTTCCTCCCAGACACAATGTATCGATGCTTTCCTCTTTCCTCGAAGACGCTTAACACTTATCTTCAGCTAACAATGAGAAGAACCGAGCAGCCAGCATCTTTTATATTTAAGCTGTCTCATCTCATCACCTTACCGAAGCCGTGGTTTTTATTTCTTTTTATCTTCATAGCAGGTACTTGGGGAAAGCCAATTTCTGAAAATATTGATTTTCTGTCCGATTACATTATCTTATTGAGAATTTATAAATAATAGGCCTTTCTCTTAAGCATGATACGAAATGCTTTTTCCATCGGATGCGTTATTAACAGACTTTTAAAAGTATTTTCTTGGATTAGGGTTATGGAGATTTTATCCGTATTAAGAAAGAATGTAATAATGAAGGAAATTAAATATTTTGTAACAATTGAGGACTTTTTACTCTCTTTTATAAGAAGTGTACAAATAAGTAGTATTTTAAATAAATATACACGTTTCAGACCTATTTTATTAGTAAAAAAATACTTCTTTGGAATTTTATCTGTTTTTTCTGTAAAAAGAATAATCCAAAAATATTTGGAGTTAAAAGGAAGAAATCGAGTATCTAATTTAGAATGTAATCAAATTCGGATGATGTATGAATTAGATTCAGTTTGAAATTTAGAATATAAGTAAATGTAATATTTTATAAGAATTAATGAGTCTTTATTTTCTGTTATAAGATCTATACAAAGAAGTAGTATTTTAACTTCATATTTTGGTGAATCTAAACGTTTCAGAACGGTTTGATTCTGAATTTTTTTCCGAATTTTATCTGTTTATTTATTTTAATACAGTAATCCAAAAACATATTGAGTTAAAAGGATGAAATTTAGTGTCTAATTTAAAATATAATGAAATTTGGATGAAGTATGGATTAGATTTAGTATGAAAATTAGAACTTGATGAAGAAAATGTAGTATTTTATAAGAATTGAGGACTTTTTCCTTTCTGTCATAAAAGCTATACAAATAAGTAGTATTTTAACTTTATATTTTGGTGAATCTACACGATTCAGAAAGCCTTGATTCTGAAATTTTTTTCGGAATTTCATCTGTTCTTTCTGTGAACCTAATAACACAAAAATATTTGTAGTCAAAAGGATGAAATTGTGTGTCGAATTTAGAATGTAATGAAATTTAGATGATGTATGAATTAGATTGAATTTGAAATTTAGAATGTAATGAAGGAAATGTAATATTTTATAAGAATTGAGGATTTTTTTACTTTCTTTTATGAAAAGTAGACAAAGAAGTAGTATTTTAACTCTGTTTTGTTGAATCTACGCATTTCATAACAGGTTTGATTCTGAAAAAAAATATTTATTTGGTATTTTATCTTTCTTTTCTATGAACACAATACAAAACATTTGGATTTAAAACAATGAAATTTAGTATATACACCAAATTTGTAGATATTATATCAAATTATGACAAAATATACTTAATGGAAGCATCTCTATCCAATAGTCTGAATGTGATTTGACCAATTGGGTAAAAAACATCACCCAAATGTTTCGTTTTGACTTTTAAGGGCTGTTGGTTTTATCATTTGTTGTTATCATTTTTTGTTTGTTTTTCCTTTTATGTTAAATGCGTCTTCTTTACATGATTATTTTGCATTTTCGCTAGCCGTTATCTTACGTTATAATAGTTTTTAATATTTTTATCGACTTGTTTTATGTGGTTTTAGTTACTTACATTAGCAATTAAAATCATTCTGTTTTAAATATCTGTCCTGATTTTACAGTATAATTATAGCAGTATAGCCGAATATAGCCCTTCTGCCAATAAATAACATTCACCTACAACTGAATATGATTTAACCCTTAAATGCATAATTGTTTGTTTTGAATTTAAAAAATCGTTTATTGTAATAAAATAATCATAAGTAAAGTAAAAAAATTAATCCTGATAATAATATGATATTTTATTTTGAAAAGAGTTGTATGTAGACTTCTGGTAATATACAGTATTTCCAAAGTACCTATATTGCAACTAATATAATTTTCAAACAACATCAAACATTGATAGTGTACTTGATATCACATAAGAAGTATTTTTTAACAATTAGATAAATCACTCCTTTTATAAGGAATATGACACTAGAAACTCTCTCTTAAAGTAACATACTCAACTGAAATCATATTCAAATGTAAAAAAAAAAATTGTGACTTACCCTCCAAATGTAATGTCATTTTTTTTTGTTTCATACATAATGTATTGTCTATACTTATCAACGTGGGTTCGAAAAAGGACACATTGGGGGTTTGAATAAAATTACGTAAAAATGGATGTAGGCAATTGGTAATAATATGCATTTAAATGTATTGATAAAATGCATTTAATTTCTATAGGTAATAATATGCATTTGGTAATAGTAATTATATCAGTTGAACCTCCATATATGTGTGTAGGCGTTTTTGGAACACAAACCTAAAATATTAAGTAAAGATTTGGATTGAATTGTCAGCAACCCATAAAGATGTTGATTGTCAGTCGGTCAGTAATTTCAAACTCTTCCAAGTTTGGTAACTTAAAAATGTAATAATTTAAAGTTGGGAAATTTAATCTGCACTTTCTGATTGTAGTTCTACTTCAAATTTTGATTTCAATCAGTTTGAAAAAAATAAATTGAAAATTCACAATTGGCTCTCCTTTGCTAATTTATAATGTAAAAATCATTTCTTTAGTTTTTTTTAAAAAAATTATATTTTTATAATCCGTATGAATATTCTTAGCAGGAATGCAATATATATGATTTTTTGAATGAAAATTTAAATCATTTCCTTTGTTTTGCCAAATATTTAACTCTCGTAATTTTGTCCTTTATTCAAAATTATGAGGAAAAAGCCATGTTAGTTATCTGCGGATATTCTTTCAAGAATCATAAATTAAAACAATAGTATCGAAAACGTGCAATTCGAAATGTATTTTCTATTTGTTTTAATAATTAATGGTACTAACATATAATGGACTAAAATCAGATTCACCATATTGAGGGAAAAATTATTTAAATAAAACGCCTTTAATGTCTTAGAATTTGATGCTAAGAAATGTTTGTTGAAAAAATTATGAGCACCAAATAAAGCATTATAATTTTAAGAAAAATTAAACACGAATAAAATTTTGGGCAAATCAGATAGTCAGAAATGGTTTACTGGTTTTACATATCTTTTCTAAGAAGTATTTTTTTCCTTATATTAAACATAGAAAAGTGAATCAAAATTTTATTTATTAAAAAAAATAAAGATGATCAATTGTTTTTTAAAAAGCTAAATACATGTTTAGTATTTATTTCATTTATCTAGATATTTCTAGGTAGAACTAATACAAAAGGAAATACATTTTTAAAAATGTGATATAATACCACCTTATTTCATTTAATTAAATTTTGTCTTTAACTCAAAGTGTTCGTTTAATATTCTATAGACAGACAATATAAACTGAAAGACAAAAATTTTTATGAATTCTAAATATGAGTTTCCCAAGATTTTATTTCAAATTCCTTAAATATTCTGAAAATAAAATTTTTGCTATTACGTTTAAACTTAATATTTTAATTACTAACAAGTAATATAAAAATAAATAAAGTTGAATACAAGTTAGGTCAACAAAAAAAAATTACTTTGTTTATTTTTAATTAAATAATTACAATCGTTAAAAAATTATTTATCAAAGTATAATTGATTTTCGCAAGAATTGAACTCGAGCTCTTCGCCTTCACGAGAAAAATGCTGAAATCCTTGTGTTTTGCCAATTGAGCTATTGTCATGTCAAAAAATGATGTAGTTTTTGGCATCAACAAAAATCCGTAGGCAGAAAATAAAAACTTTATTACCTGCACGAGTATCTCAAAAAATTAGCTTTTAATAATGCGTTACCATCGCATTTACAAAATCTCTAATAAAAGACAAAGTTATTTACTAAGCAAATAAAGCCTAGAAAATTTCATTTTGAGCACGTGATTATACGAAATGAAATAGAGTAAACAATTAATGCGACACAGAGTTTTTATCTTTTACAATGCTAAAGTGACTCATTCAATGAAACAATTAAAATGAATAAAAATATAATTAACGAGCACGTGGTACTCGGCCGTTCAAGAAATGATGTTCCGAAATGATACATTGAAAATGCATAGCAGATTTCATTTTAATCGTTACTGCCTGTTGATTTCTATTTTCAATACAAACTGCTAAATCTATATTTAAAATATTAAAAATTACATTTATGTAATGCATTATTATTTGAAAAAAACTGTGTTATCAGCGAATGTCATCCATTACAAATTTTAAAAGAGTTACTTGAACTTGTGGATGAATAATAAAAAGTATATTACTAACGATTGAATATTTGAACAAGATTTATATAAAGAGAGTGTGAACTAATAGTAGGAATTAAAAATAAATTTAATTGATTAATTAATATTTGAAATAAAAACTCTTTTAATGTTAAGTGGTGTCATCCTCTTTAAATATAAAAAAGTAAGAATTGAAAAATGATCTTAAAATTATGGATCTCTTTGTTTTAATTTTTATGTAAAAGTAATTGAATATATAGGAACAGAAATACGTCCTGGGAATTGAGAATATGATCCTCTCTTGTCGGACAGGAATTATCGCGCAGAGGATGTGTAATTGGAGCAATAGGCTAATGATGCGCAAGGTTAACGACTTGGCGACCTCTCTTAACGACTCTCTCATGAGATGATAAAGACCCAGCATACGAAGTTTCGTAATAGAAAAGTCTATAACTATTTTTGGCATCATCAATACAAATTGGTATTTCCCACAGATTTTCTTTTTAAGTTTCAAAAAGAAAGCATGTCCATATATAATCTCTCTAATTTCTAGGTTTCTTTTATTAAAAATATTTTTGATTTATTTATTGGTTAGTCTTTTTCAGTATGATTGACAGTGGGGTCCTAACAGTTAAGTCTTGGTTTCGGATATGGGATGTTAAAGGTTTCAAACCTAATTTTCTGGGATATATATATATATATATATATATATATATATGTGTGTGTGTGTATGTGTAACGTAATACATATTAATTTTGAATTCAAAACATGTTGCAGAATCGTGTCCCAAAATCATGGAGAAAACACATGATGACTGCTTAATTTCCTTTTATTCCAACATGGAGGCACAATAAGTACAAGAAGACAATAGACATAAAAAAGGAGGGAAACGTTTATGTCTGGTCTTATATACTATGATATTATCGTAAATCACACACGCGTAGAGTTCCGAGAGGAATTTTTATAAGTATCAACTTTATATTTCTCTTTAGACAAGAGAAACGGATGATTCCTTTATAATAATATAATTTTATAAGTGATTTGTTATCCATCCACTGGGCTCGCCGACTCAATTAAGCATTATCTATATTTCATTTGATTCATTAAATAGAAAAAGGGAAATGGATATGGAAATAATAAAACATTTTATAATGGAGTTACTATGAACTAAATTGAGACAAAACCTTTGAAATCAATTACAAACGAAATTAGTTAAAATTATCATTAAATATTTATATAATATAGTTGGATCTGTTGCGTGTCATATCTGAAGTCCTAGAACAAATGCCCTTCCGTTATTGTGGTATCGAATTTTGGACAGTGTTGGGCCAACGTTGATGTAATGCTCGTCACCTGATTACCATTCATATTTACTAGAAGAACCCCTGAGAACCCAGAAGAACCCCTGTGTTTCTTCAAAATGATGCATTAATATAATAAATTAAATTAAAACTTGAAAATTTTAAATAAAAATACAATAAATTACAATGGAAACTCACCATTTAATCCATTTTTATGTATTGTTAAATAAAACTACAACGATTGAGATGAATGAGATTCGACATTTATCAATTAGATTATAATTTCTCATATATACATGTTCATGTTATAAAATATTGTTTACTAAATAATGCTTTAATATGTACAGACAAGAGTAATGTTAGAATCCATCCGACAGAGAGACATTATCTCCCTGACCAAAGGTCAAGATTTGCCAGACAGACGGAAAAAATCTACTGAACAGAAATAAACTTGTGATAATAAGATTCACAAATTTCAAAGATATTTAGGTTTTAGTTGATTGGCCTTTTTTTCAATCTATCCAAAAAGCGTAAAGAAGTCTATCAAAAATCTGTTGAGAATTATTTTCTTCTGTGCAGGTTATTGTTATGATTTTATAAAAATTTCAAATGAAATAAGTACATTCATCTCTCATAAAGTTAACCTCTCTTCAGCAATTTGGTTTTTATGATTAAAGATATATTTAAAGACAAATTTATCGCTTTCTTAACCCTTTCGCGACGGCGCGCCTGTGCCACTCTTCGCTATTTTTCGCAACAGAGTGACTGACTATACTTCGCCATGTTTCGCCACGTTTTCGCCGCCGTATCTAGATGACGTCAGCCTCTGTGGACCAAAAAGTGGCTGCCGTATATATACGGCGTCAGCCTCTGTGGACCAAAAAGTGGCTGCCGTATATATACGGCGTCAGCCGCTGTGATGCATCAATTGACTGCCGTATATATACGGCAACCGTCGCGAAAGGGTTAATAAACCGTAGAAATGGGATTTGCAGATCAAGTTATAAATCTTTGAAACCATTGACGATAGCATTCGTAATCTGCTGGTCTTACTATTCATTTAAAAAATATTTTAACATTTGTCTTCCTACATTCCTTATAAGGGATATGCACGAAAAAGTATCAGAAACATTTTAACTGTATTCCTACATTCAACATAAGGTGTTTGCAAGCAAAAATATTAAAATCTATAATGATATATTTGAGACAAAAATAATTTAAACAAATATTTACAAATTATTAAGGGTATTTTGCGAACATTCCCAAACATCTAACTGTGCATTTCGTATTACAGAATAAGAATTATAATAATTAAATTTGATAAGCCAAATGTAATTACATAGGATAAAACTTTTTTCCGTTTATTGGAAAGTGTGATGGATTACGTCATAATAATAGCCTAATGATATGTGACGTATTGATGCTAGTGAATTGGAGACTATTTGCCAGTGATGTTTTTTTATATGCTGTAGACCTAATTTTCTTCCCAAATTTCTATGATGATAAAATTTTAAAACATATTCTAGAATTTTTAACGATTTGAAATATGTTGAGGCTTTTTTTTGCTGAATACATATGTACTGGTAGAGTAGATAAAACTTTGATCCCTCAATTATTTATTTATTTTATTTTATTTTTATTTATTAAAAAAATAGTCGCTTTGGGTGACCATTTACTAGCCTAAATTATTCTGCTTTTAGGCTACTAATTATTAATTTAAGATGCATTTCTTTAAGAAAATGTTTTACCTTTTTAATTTGTTGCAACTAAAATACATGAATTCACTTAAAATAGTTTATTGCAGATTATAAATAGTGTATATTTCTAAAGCTGAAGTAAAGATCCTAGCCCTAGAAATAGCTTATGATTAAATGCTTTGACAGGGAAAATGCTCATGGAGATTTTATTATGGCATTTAAAAACATCGTTTCGGATAGTGTATAAAATTAAATTAAAAATATTATTAAAATTATATGGAAAAATTATACGAAGATAAAATTTATATAACTAAACGTGTGTGTTTTAAATTCTTAGGACAATATAAAAATTCTTAATATAATATAAATAATTAAAACATATGAATATAATTTTTCATAGGTTGTAACGATTATGGATAGAAGTAAGATTAATATAAAGTCACCAAAATTGTTATTTTTTAGAGAGGTTTCTTGCCAAATATAATCATATAAATTTGTTTTTTCGACTTTAAAATCCATTTCTGTATATTTCTGCCATACATCTAAATTCAAAACACCTTTCGATAGTTTTTGGCTTTCCGGCACGATTCTGACGTGCTTTGAAAGAAACTGTACATTAATCTAAACACGATTATTTATCAGGCAATGGTGAAGCCTTCTTTTGTGCTTGATTATATTTTTTGTTTGAAATATATTCCTTTCTTTCTTTTATATTTTATTTCTTCTAGCTGATTGCCCTTTTGGCGAACTATCTCTTGAACACTTCTAATAATATTTTGTATTTTAATTCATTAGGTAAGAGAAACATTTGATTTAACACTGTTTTAAAATGTTCAATGAATGAAACAATCTAAAAATCCCATAATATTTGGTTTATATGTGACTGCTGCTATTCGACAATTAGTAATAAGCTTGATTTCTTTGCCATGCACCTTAGTGGTTTATAGATAAGCAATTTAGGAAATTTAGTGTTGCCACTGAAAAAGTGTTTTCAATTTCAATAAATCTCAAGTTCTTGCAAAAAAAGATGAATATCTATATATTTTAAATTTTGTGTATAATTTTTTTTAAAAAACTGGTGTACAGTTCTTTGCAAAATCCTCGATATTCTACAGCAACAACATTTTTTGTTATTTCCAAGCGATTGAAAACAGGTCATCATAGTTCCAATCTCAAAATAAAACAAAAAAAAAAATGAAGATTAAAATGAAATCTGCTATGCATATTTCAATGCATCATGTCAGAACGTTATTTATTGAACGGCCAAGAACCACGTGCTCGTGCAAGATAAATGATATTTTTATTCCTTTTAATTATTTCATTGAATGAGTCACTTTAGCATTGCAAACGATTAAAAAAATTGTATCACATTGATTGTCTAAAAAATAGCACGTTTCCAATTTATTTCATTTCATATAATCACGTGCTCAAAAGGCATTTTTTCTAGGTTTTATTTGCTGTGATATTTGACTTATTTATTAAAATCGGAGCTTTTGTAAATTATATGACATAGCGTTATTAAAAGCTTATTTTTCTAGATGCTCGTGCAGACAAAAAAAATTATTTTTCGTCTACTGATTAAAATGTTTATTTTTCACAAGATTTTTGTTGACGCCTGTAAACCTTATTCACAAAATAATAAAGATAAAAATAAAGATAAAAAATATTTAAAAAATTGAAATTTTAAAACATTATTTAAAATTTGTAATTTTTGGCAATAAAGTTGACTAGAAGAAAATATATCTTATTCTCTTTGAAATGTTAGTCCTGTGTTCTTAGGTTTTTATGCTTAGCAGCAAACAGAGCTCAGTTATACATGTGTGCGTAATAAATTTAGCAATTTTACTGATAAAATAGTTTAATAATTCTTAGATTTAATAAATGAAATAGACCAAAAGAAGAAAAAAAACTCTTTCTGTAGGAGAATCACTCAGTATTCCAAGAAAAGGGAGTGCCCCGTAACTCCCATTAGTGCCACAGTAGCCACTTCATTTTCAATTTCGAGATAATTTTATTCAATCTTTTTTTTTCTAATATGAGACAACTCCGATGTCTTCCTGTTTGGGTAAATGATATCTTGCATACTATCTTTGCATGGAAATTGCAGATTTTGAACTTAAACTGACAATGAAAGTAAAAGTAAACTGTAGATTTTAAGAGCTTAGACATTGTAGATTATCTTAGAAGAACCTTATTGTTAAGTACAATAAAACTGATGAAAATATATGTTTATTTTTAGAGAATACGAGTAATTTTTTAAAAATGCGTCAATAATCACATATTAGAAGTTAATAAGTTTTTTCTATATTGGTAAATTGTTCACTCGGATAAATTCTCAAAATTTAGCATAATAATGTTTTAACTTAATGATTTTTAAAATTTAACATAATGAAAGTTAACTGTTACGAAATGTCTTAGTTAAAATTAACTGGCGATCTTAAGAGAAGCTAAATCATTGGATAGTATTTTGGAAGAACCTTATTTTTAATACAACAAATCTAATGAATATTTACTTCTACTTATAGAGGATATTAGTAACCTTTTTTAAAGCGTCAATGACCTCCTGATATTAAAGATTAATACATTTTGCGCTAATAAAAATTTATTCACTATAGTAAATTCTCAATATTTGATATAATAATTTTTTAACATGATTGTTAAAGTTTAATTTAGTGATTAACTTAGAAATTTTTTATGATTTTTAAAAATTAGTTTTGTTCAAACGACAGATCAACCTTGAATGTAATATTTCCCTCTTTTGAATTAATGTATTACGCATCATTACTTCCATTTCTTCCTTCTTTCTAACATCAAAAAAGAATTCCTTTTTTTTATCCCTTTGTATGTCAAATTCTCCCTTTCATGAGTCAGTTGCAGCTGATACAGTTTCTTTTTCTATCATTTTCTAGTCACAAGAGGTGTTGAACCAACCCAGACTTTACGTGTTCCTCTTTAGTGCTTTGTGAGATTAGTTTTGAAGTGTTTATTTTTGTAAGTTCGAGCGAGCTATTTCATCTTTTTCCTGAAATGTCACGCTTAGAGTTTATTCTTGCTTTTTTTTATTCCTGAAATGTGGTAGAAAGAAATTTTCTGGGAATTCGAAGACATGTGACCAAGTATACTTGAGTAAAATAAATCTATTTTAAAAGGATTTTTTTAAATTTTATTTTAAATACACTTTATTCTAAAAAGTGTTATAGGATCTATTGAATAATGGTCACTTTTAGTTTAAAAAACAAAAATTAAAAATTTGGTAAAAAAATTTAAAGGCCTTTATTGAAAGCTGTTTTTTAGGAAGAGTAAAACAGGGAAAGAAATTTAGAAACTATAAAAGTAGGATATCCAGCGGAAGAATTTTGTTTTGCCATCATTTGGTTCTTTTGTCCCATTTTAAAACGTGATTCAAAACGAGAATTGAAAAAGGTTAGATTATTTTCCAGAGGACGATAATTTTAATAAATATAGCATTCCATATCAGCGCCATCTGTTGAGCTTTCAAAACACCAACACAACTAGTATTCAGGTAGAGGCCTACTAACCCCCTTTCAATGAAGACGTTTCGTGCTTTTGCGCAAACGCGCTAGCTATCTAAGCGGTAAGTTGTTTCAGTCAAATAATGCACTTTTTTTAGATTTTAGATTTCGTCTTCATAAAAGGAATAATCTAACTTTCTGGTTTTTTTTCCACATCTCCACGTTCGAATCCATTTCCTATTTCCCTGGAAATACTCCCCCTGTAATCTTTTTCCTTTAACTTTAAACAATTTCTTTTCTTTTTTTTGAAGAAGAAATATCTTCACCCTTCGTTTCCATTATTCTTCGTTTTCAAACCGAACCCGTAAATATTAAATCCTAGACATCTCACCACTAAAGCCCCCGCTAACATTATTTTAAAGATTTGGTTAGACTCCTACATAATTGGTGTGAATTTTATGAAAAAACCTTCAAAGGGCACAAAAAGGTATGATGAAAAATATTTAGCGTACTTGTACTCATTTGCTTCGTGTACGTAGTAATATTATGAAAACAAGTAACCTCTACTCCAGTGATGGAACATGCTCCATTTGTGAATGGTTATACTGTGGAGGGTGATAATTTTTATATCTAAATCTTAGATCTCAACTGCGAGCTGTAATGATGACGGTAATGGTCATAACAACTTGGAGGCGGTCCCTTAACGGTCATAATCATATTTCAAGTTGGAGTAATGCTTTATTATGTATAAAACTGTAGAACCCAATACAACTTAACTTCCTCAGATGCTTCGATACATTAAGGACAATTTTTGATTATTACAACAGTGTATTAGTGTATTTTGAAAATTTATGCTTTGCACAAAAAAACTGAAACTTTTCTTTAATTTAATCTGGAACAATCAGTTTGTTTATCAGAATAATTCAGCATGCTATATTTTAGATATTACTTTGAATAAACTCCAAGATTTTATTTTGAATTGTTATCATAATCAGAACGACTATGTATTTCATTCTGTGATTGGAAACTAATTATATATATATATATATATATAT
>JAOUZG010022062.1:721247-755630 GCA_026289955.1 Argiope argentata
GGAAATAATGCATTGACATGACAGGAGCCAACCGAACGAGTTGTTACAGAGAATATATTGACAACAAATCACATCACTACACGCACATTAACATCGGGAGTACAAATAATGAGATAGGGCCATGATTCTACAGAGCTCAATAAGTTTTTTTTCTCTTTTTAAGTATCGCACACAAGACTATATAATGTTATTCCATCCCATGCCTTACGTTTAAACGTCACATTAGCTGATCGAAAACTCTTAGGTGACACGTTGTTCAGCCGTCTGAACATTTAGTCGACATATCTTTTAGACTATATAACACATGTAATTTGCATATACATATAAATGTTCTTTTTAAACTGTTAAGCTATTTAATATACATTTAATTATTTGAATCATTATTTGTCATATGATAATGTTTAAATAAACATATAATAGGATTATTTTTAATTAATAATAATTAAATATTAAAATTTTCCTTCCATATTGTAAAATTTCATGTCAAAATCGTGAAATGCAATAAATTGCTGTATTGGTTTCACATTTTTGTCATTTTGAAGATGAAATTAAGAAATTAATAAAAATATAAATTCAGTTTAATCAAATATTAAAGCCAAATTTATGTGAAATTTAGATGTAGGGATTTTGTATATAATTCTCATTCAGATTTGGAAATATTTAGAAATAAATACTTTAAAAATCAAATTAAATGATGATTTTTAAATATTAAAAGTACAAAATTTTAACATTAATATTATTAAAAATATTATAATGAGATTAATAAAATATTAATATAACAGAATTATAATATTAATAATATTAGAATAAAAATAATGATGATAAATAGTAAAAGGATACTTTTAATATTAATTATATTAAAATTAAACTAATGATGGTAAGTAAATATTTATATGATATTACATCATTATTATATTAAAATGATGGTAATTAATTATAAATAATAATGGGATATAATTTTAATTTTGAATATGTAATAGGATTATAATTTGAAACTTATTAAAATTAATATAAAGATGATAATTACACATTAGTATGAAAGAATTATGTATTGTGATTGTTAATTTTTTTAATATAAATAAATTTTTTCCAGATTTTTATAAAAGTACACGCATGTCGACTAAATGTCATACCTCATACCCTAATTGTGCGATTTCATAAACAATCATTACTTTTCTTGTTAAATATATATTCTTATCAATTACTAAATTTTGGATCAATATATAGCGTACAATAATATACAGTGCTTGTAACATTGACTTTCTCTTTGAATGAAATCACCCATGTCATTATGAATTTAGAATAATACTTGGATTAAGGAATTGCAATTATTAATAAACATTTACGAGCCTAAATTCATCAACAGCAAATATAAAACTTGTCTTGAGAATTCTCATTCGCCAAATGATTAGCATTTCATCTATAAATTGTGCACTGAATGACGGGAAGTTTTACCATTGCAAAGTTGAGGACTGTAGTTATGGCTCTACTTCTTACAAAACAATCAGTAGAGGTGACAAGGATAAACAGAAGCTAATCAGTATGGAGTAAAGAGACAAAGATAGCTAAACTTTTTTTGTTGTCGTTAAGTTCTCACAAATATGTGTGGTTAAACTATGACTGGACAATATTGATTTTGTAGATTCGGAAACTAATTTGAAGTTTCTAGAACACTCAACTAAGAAAGTTTATGGATTATTCATATTTTAATGCATAAATTTTAAGAAGAACAGGATTAAA
Organism: Argiope argentata; assembly: GCA_026289955.1. Lineage (NCBI taxonomy): Eukaryota > Metazoa > Arthropoda > Arachnida > Araneae > Araneidae > Argiope > Argiope argentata. The sequence continues at coordinate 722,988 of JAOUZG010022062.1, forward strand.
ATAAGATTCATATATTAATTTTCCTTTTAAAAAATTATCTATATTTTAAGCGTTTTTTTTTAACATTTATGGTCTTCATTCTGTTATGTATCTAATATAATATGGAAGAAAACGCTATTCAATTCTAGTATCGAGTTCTAGTGGACGAGCAAAAATTGGCTTATGAGTTGGCAATTTTTCTTTTGAATAATATTTTTTTAGCGTTTATATTATATACACTTTTTACATTTAATCATGTAAAAGCCTTCAAGAAGCTGACACTGCACCATGAATAATTGCATAGAAATTTTTTAATTATAAATTTCAGTTTTAACATGTATTTGTGAGTATTTATATCCATGAGGTCAATACCTTTCCAGAATTGTAAGAATCTGTATTATTACGTCAGAGTAGAAAATGAACGTCCTTCCAGGAGAGTAAGGAATACAAATTTATGGAATGATCCGGCTCAGGACAACGAGTGAAATAAGGATATATTGCATAGCTTTATATCGGAATATGTTTGTTATATTGTAATATTTATACTATTTTGACAGAAGGTTATAAAGTAAATCATTTACATCTATATAGGATATGTTATGTAAACAAATAAAAATGTAGTTTTTTATTATTTATCCTTGTGAAGAAAGTCTCAGGAAGAATTTCTAATCACACAATTCTTATATAAATTATGTTGGATCAGTTAATTTTTTTTTAATTTCTCGGCTTCATCCTATGCATCCAATAACCACAACTTGCTCTTTTCGTCCTAGTCTACACAAACTTTCCGAGTACTATAGTTTATTCCTTTTAATAATTAAAAAAATTAATTTCATTGCAATAGAGCGGGGGTTCTCAAACTTTTAGACATTGTGATCCCCTTTTCGACTAAGTAATTTGGCACCCCCCCCTAAAGTTTTAACTGTTTAAAGTTTAGAGAGATTTTAAAAATTTTACACGTACTCAAGAGTTCGTAGAGTACGTATCGGGTATTGGCACCAAATCGCTTTACACTTCATCTATCCCCTTACTACTATCATCTCATCTCGAAACTTTGATTGAACAGTTTACAGATTACAGATTAAGGAGTGATGTTGTGTGGATAGTCAATCCATTCAGCGAGCAATCCGTAACAAATGCTGAGCTAAGTGTCCGTCATCATGATCAACTGATAGAGATTTCAAGTGATCAGTCTTCTAAAGTAACTTTTAACATAGCTTATATCGACAAATTTTGAATACGTATTTAAAGGAAATACACAAAACTGTCCACAACAGCATTAAAAACTTTGATGCCATTTTTTACGCATTACAACTGTGAACAAGAGTTATCCATAATGATAAATTTAAAAACAAATTCAAGAAATCGTTTGTCTCCGGAAAATGACATTGTCTTGTGTGTTACAAAGCTCATTCCAGATATTAAAAAATGGTTAGTTCCAAACAATCTCATGTATCCCATTAACTAAAAGAACACAAAAGCTAACTTGTATGAATACTAAAAGCTTTATGTGTGCTCTTTTTTTAATGAAACCAACAGCAATAAATTAATTTTCTTGAATTTTTCTTCCACATCTCGTGACTCCCTGGACCACGCCCACGACCCACATTTTGAGAACCCCTGCTATAGGGCATTTATTTAGTTACACATCTTAATTTCGATTGTAAGGTATCTTCCATGCTGCCATTAATTATTAGAAATTCATTTAAATATTTATTCGAATACCAATTTATGTCCAATTTTGCATTACCATTTACAAAAAAGCCAGCGAATATTACTTTCTAACAAATGTTAAATTTCTAGCCATACTAGAAAAATTAGAAACTCGAACTTAGCATAATTATCGCATAATTTGCTTAAATTAAATCTATTATTTAAGCAAGCATGCTTATCAAAAAAGACATATAGACTTAATCTACTCGTTAGAGACCAAAATATCAAGCATTTATCACAAGATCACAATGATTTTTTAAGCATATATTTCACTTAGTAATATCTCAAACAAAATTTCTGAAATGTTAATGAATACAAAACCAAACTATAGCACCTCAATCTTGCTCCAATTTTGCCCCACCGTGAACCTTGAAATTCTTCTTGTAAACTTCGATTCTTGCTTTATATTTAAGACACGGATATTGAAAAAAGAATAAGTTAGTACACAAACACAAAAGAGTTGCATTTTTACTCCAAAGTGAACAAGGAAACCACAAGGGAGATACACATCAATAATAAAGAATAAAGAAACATTTTGAGGGTGGAGGCAGCACCAACGAAGAATATCGAAAAGCGCCCTCTACCCACTGACTTGGGAATTGATTATTTGAAGAAAGGAGACTGGAGATACAGGATGCCCGATGCATTGACTACCCTATGAAAATACGTTAAACTTAAATAACTAAAATATATAAATAGGAAAGAATGTTTTCGATTGTTTTGCTTAGAATTTATTTCCAATTTTAAAACAAATAAAACAGCAAAAAAAACTTACATTTTTTTAAAAAAAATTTAAAAATAATATTAGAATATTACTAATATACTTATATATTTCTATTCAATTAACATTCATAATGGAAATTCTGGCTTAAAGCTTCAACTTAAATGTTAGAATTTTGAATTTCAATAATTAATATTTTAGGCCTAAAACGTGTTTTTTTTTCCTTGTTGCAGAATAGCAAGCATTTGATAGTTCAAATCCGTCTGAAATAGTATTTTTGTATTAAAATGAAATCAAGCATAATATATTTCAAATATATCGATCAGGTCTAAAATCAATTAAATTATAACGAATATGTTTCAAAAATCAACCCTGTATATAAATTTAAATATTTTATTATTTTATTTATAAATGTTTTAAAAATATTAGAATAATAGTTATTTTAAAAATATTAGTTATTTTAATATTTTAAAATATTATTCATTAAAAATATTACCGTGAATATAAGAATAAAGTGATAATAATCTCATTTAAGAGCATGAACATTATATATTAACTTTGGGAATATCAAGATAAATTTTTAGATGAAAATTATAAAGGTATAGTATGCGTATGTTATAGTAAACGTATATGCAAATAATTAAAAATTTAATAATTACAGATGAATTTCATTGACAATAATTTATAATTTTGTACAATTTTTTACGCTTAATATTACATTGAATTATTAACTGAAATTGATTACTCAAATTGATTGTAATTATTGATTACTTACTGAATTGATTTAAAATAATTCAAAATACAACTTTTATACATATTTCTTACAGCCGAAAGATGATGCTATAGAGTTTTGTCCGTCGAAATGGCACTGTTGAGTGTCAGTCGGGAGAACAGAGCTCTGTTACAGATGTTTAATAGTACCCTATGGGCAACAGAGCTCTGTAACAGACACTCAACAGCGCTATCTAGGGAAGCAGATTTCTGTAACAGATGCTCAACAGCGCCATCTGGAGGGATATAATTTACTATTATGTGATTTATTTTATCAAAATAAAAATATTTTTAATTCGTAAGAGCTTTATGTAAGTTTTTTTTAAAAAATAAGTAATTTTAGTTATTGTGCGGATTGATCTGTCATTGCTTTAGCGGCATCCACTTAAATATTAGTCACTTACATATCAGCACCTATGTAAGCAAGAAAATATTTTTCCAGCAGCGTGTTTTATCAGCATTGGGCACCCTGTATCGGAAGTTACTGATGGGAAGGAAGAGTGATATGTGTGCGAAGAGAGTTTGTGTGGTGTGTCATCTTGTGCTTGTGGTGGAATGCTAGGAAAAGAAGGAGGGATGGCTAAGGGGCGTACAACGTCAGCGCCTGAACGATCTTCGGATCATGCTTAGAGCCTTCCTTGAACTCCTCTAGCGAAAGCTGGTTATCATGGTTCTGTAAAAAGAAATAACTGTTAGCAAAAAAATATCTTTATAAATGATAAGAAATATGTCGAATTAAACAGTAAACTATTTCTGAAATTATATATGAATGATGTTAATTCAGATGTTAATTTGAGATGCGATTTTTTTATTAAATCATTATAAAACATTCTATTTACTGTAATAAGCCTTGGAAAAGTAGTATCTACATATTCTTGTATGACCTTTGGAAAAACTATTCTTTTGTGGAAATTCACAAATTATATAAGTGCTTTAAAAATTGACTTTAAAATGCAGTTGGCTACTTTATAATTAAATCTAAGAGCTCTTATAAAAAATGGAGCTCGGAAATAAATTTATTTTACAGTAAACAACTTTTTAAAGAAAATAGTTTTGGAATAACTTTATAGATGAAAATATTACTTAAATTTTTTAATGTTAAAGTTTCAGTATTCATATAACAAATAATTATTATAAATATTATGGAATTCTATAACTAGTTTTTATCGTAATATTCCCTTAATTAGTTCCAGATATGGAATAACATTTTTTATTATTTAGTACATTAACAGATGATTAACTTTACATGTTTTTTACAAAAATATACTTAAATATAAAAAAATTGAAAATTTTAGAATATTAGAACGTGAGCGGGAAATCAATTACAAAATTCTATCGCCACTATGATGAAAAAAAATTCATATGAAATAATTATGCATAATAATAAAATAATGGGGTTACGATTACATTTTTTATTTAAGTTATTTTGACATAGATAAAAGAAGATTATTGCGACATAGTTTAAAGTTATTATGACATATAAATTATCAATAAAATAGTGATATTTAGGTACAACTCCTAAGAAAAGAAGTTTCTTAAAAAAGATATTAATCCTCTGAATTATCATATTGATTCCTAGTCTGAATTTCCAAATGAGTAATTATTTTTATCTTGTAAATGTCTTTATAAAGTCAAACATTTCTGATAATTATTTTTAAACTTTATATTTGATTCAGAACGAAGATTTTCTACTTTCTTTCTTTTATAATAAAATATTGTCTTTTATAATAGATTAATAAATTATAAATACTATTTCTAATCTAATCTAATTTTGAATGAAACATTTTTTTCTTAAGTGATTTTTATTGTTCTAAATTGGTCTTTGTTTAAAATAATGTTATGTGCTATATTTTTAAATACTGACGTATGCTGGATTATCCAATATTATTTTTTATCAAATTGGAAATGATTATTGTTGAGACTTTATAAATTATAAAATTATTACTTATAAATTATTACAGTTGGTCGATGATATCGACCTACTGTACCAATTAAATGTACCACTATCCGTTACCTCCTCCAAATGGAATAACCCCTTAATAACCCCCTTATCTGGACACGATTAATTGGGTTAGTAATATGCACACGCATTAAAGACATTTGGATTGCTTGTTATTCTTAAGAAGCTTAAAGTCTTAAATATATTCAAAATCATCAAAGGCCTTTTAGAAAATTAGTAAAGTTGTGAATTGATGGTAAATTTACTGAATGTGCAAATTTTTAGAATTCTACCGTTTAACCGACATTTATTAGAAGAGAGTAATTAAATTTTTGGGAATTAAGATGCGTCATTCTATAAATATTTAAGTTATACGAAATTGTTAGTTTTATAGGATTCCATTATTATAGAGTCTCACCTGTATCTTATGGGTTTAGTAAGATAGTTTCATTCGCTCATATAGATTGGGATAGACTTTTGATGATGATGATGATGCCTTTACATATCAATACTTTGTTTTTAGAAATTTTTTAGCTGGCATTTTTTAGTACAACAATCAGTCTTGGATTTTTTATTTCGAAAATATTAGTAGCAATGAATTCAGTCATTCTTTTGATGACGTTATGTTTCTATATCAATACTTTATTTTGTTTTTAGAAATTTTCGGTCGATATTTTGGGACAATAAGCATTTCTGAATTTTTACTTGGGGAATTTCAGTAATAAGGGAAACAGGAACTATAAAATGATCTTCATTGTCAAAATATGGTGAAGATAGAATTCTGTTTAATGCAAATTCCATGACTATATTTCTAACGTTTAGAAATTTAGTTCTTAAAGACCAAAATGCAGTTAGCTTTTATTATTTTTCAGTCACTTAAATAGTTTTGAAAATTTTTAAAGGACTTGGATTTCTAAAATTTGCATTTACTTCATTGATATTTATTGTCAAATTGAGCGAATCTCACAAGTTCGCAAATACAAGAAAAAATATAAAATATGATCATATAGTTTTAAAATGTTTTCTTTCATCTATATATTATGAGTAGATTTATACGTATGAAAAGATTTTACTTGGTTTTACTGTTAAAATCCATTGATACTACAGTGTTTTTTTTAAAAAAATAAATCTATTGAATTCTTCCTAAGAATACAACAGAACATAATTTTATACTTTATAAAATATATTTATTCAATCGATTATTTAAGAGAAACTCTACTATTCAACTATGTTTTCATGTTATATAATTTTTGCTCACATCATAATACGGTGGGTTTTTTATCGATCAATTCAAGAAAAGAAAAAATAGAAATGCAAAAATGCACATTTATGAAATCGCGAGCTGTTATAGTTTGTAAAAAAACACCAAGAAAATGATAATATATACTAACGGGAATTTTTCATATCAAGTGTTATATCTCTTACTAGCATTAAATAATCTTACAAAACTTTCTGTTATCTGCATATACTATTTGCTAAAACAAAAACCTATAGAAACTTATCCACTTTAATAATGCCTCATTTATGGTCTTAGAAAAATCTTTTATTTGACATGACCATTAAAAAACAACAAACTTTCCTTTGCTTACCAATCCATTTGCTTTGCATTAAAAATAAATGCCATTTAATCATAAATATTACTTTTTATTAGAAAACATAACCCATTTCGTTTTAAATAGTTTCTGTACTAAATTGTGTTAAACAGCTATAGAGTTTGACCAATTAATATTTATTATTGCTATTGAAATATCGAATCTCCAATGCAAAATACTGCGTTTCAATTCAATAAATTTATAAATTAATCTGATAGAAATTGTGTGAAACTTATAGATTATCAATCATAAGGGAACAATATTATATATATATATATATATATATATATATATATATATATATATTTGCATAGATAATTTACATGTTGTTCGCTAAAAAAATCATTTACAATTAAGTTTCCTTTAATATTCTATTTCAGAAAATATTTTGATGTTTTTTCTTCAACTTTAAAACAGCATTTCATTAAATTTTCGAGATATTTTCAATTAATTTTAGATTAATAAAAAATAGAATATCAAAACATTAAATTCAAGTAAGATTAATTAATATTATTGAAACTTACTTTGTCCAACTGTTCAAAGATCCTGTCCACTCTTTTTTTAGGGTCATCTTCAGATTCTTCAACTTTGGCTTGGTTACCCTGAAAAAGAGACAAAATATCTGTTTATATCTGCCTAGCCTGAAAGCACTCACAAACATTATTTTAAAAGGTTAAACAATGGGCTTATTTGTCTTGCAGGAGCGCCTCCTTGTACCAAAAAATTCAATAAATATTTTTTTGAACTTTGTTTATTTTTATGACAGGTTTCCTATTATAAGAATATAATTTAATTTAGTTAATAATTTAAAAATCTGCAACTAATTTGGGAAAACCATCGCAAAGACAGATACATGGAGAATAATATTCACGCCAGTTTCTCCCATCAAACCTTCTTAGTTTATCGTAAAGAACAATCCTTTTAATTATAGCTGTATTAATTTTCCTCTTAAAGTCTAAATGCAATTCTAAAAAAAAATGGAGCAAATTCTAACTGCAAGTGCATTTTAAATTTTTTTGAAGATGCATGTGGGAAAAATGAATGTCATTAAGAAATCTTAAAACTGAAAACTCTACTACACTATATCGCAATACACACAATTTCCACAATGGGACGGAAGGCATGTGTTATTGTGTTGTGACTAATGACACTTGTCTGTGGACAACCCCCTGCTGCTACAGTCAGCCGATTTTAAGCCTATGAAATGCGTCTCTTTGTTTTACAAGTTGCGCCATTCAGGGCCAAGAGTACGACTGAGCTACATACACGTCATAACCCTTTTTAGGGGGCGGACTTCATTCATGCATATTCAATTCGTTCATTTCAGATCGTAATTTGGACCTGGAACAGAGAGCGATCACCTCTGGTCCGGTACCCCCAGTAGTATTACTCTCGACATGGAGGACTTTGCGATCACGACAGATTTTACGACCGCCAGCCGCCACACAATTGGGGAGTCTTTTGGCCGTTGAGTTTCGAACTCGTAACCTAAGGAGTACAAGTCCAACGCTCTACCAACCAGGCCATTCCGAGCCCAGTCGGAAGACATAACTGTCCATGACATCAAGTAGATATAACTGTGCTTATCACTTAACTCAGCATTCTATTATGCTATATTGTATTTAGTGAATTCCATTTTCCTACTAGATGAATATCTGATGAGTTTAAAATTAAAATAATACCATATAAATGTATGTGAGGATGTCATTTAATGAGCACTATTATCCTGTTACGCGAATTCATATTTCGTAATTTGCTGATTAAACTAGATGAATTATGAAAATAAATGTTGAGTATTTTGCAATGATTATCAATCTGATAAATTGATGAGTTTAAAATTAAAATAATACTCTCTAAATATAACTTAAGATGTCATTTAATGAACACTATTACCCTTTTCCATATTACGTGATTATATTATCTGATATCTAGAATTCTAATATACCTGAGTTCGAAAATAAAATTGTTTTTTCATTATGTATGTATATTTGTCTTTAACAAAGATTGAACTGAAACGCGTTTTGAGGTACACAAATGAAATTTGATATAAGGTCCTCATACCGAATTTGCAGAATTTTTAGTAAAATGCATTTTGAAGAAGTCTGAAACACAGAACATAAATTAAATACACGATTATAAAAACTAAAAAAAGGTTTGACAGATAAAGAGGGGTATAGACTTAACATCTAAAAAAAACCTATTATCAAATTTAGAAATCCAGGATAATATTTTCATCATCAGTTCTTTCATAAGCATATAAGTTCGATAGTTTGAAAACGCAGTGATATATGTGAAGGAAACATGTTAGGAGATTGTCACTACAATTATAGCTCTGTCAAAATTTAACGTCAATCGGAAACAACTCAACAAAACAAATTCAATCTTCGAGGACCTGCATTTAAATATCAGACACAAATAGCCAAAAACAATGCCAAGCATCATGCGATAAATTTAGTAAGAAATTTGAATCCAGTTCTAAGATTAATAATCCCTAACAATTGTTCGTACAAGGCATTTTCTAACGTATTCATAACTTTGCAGGAGAGGTTGGGACACTTTTATTAGAGATGAAGTAAGAAAGTTTCTGGGAGACCAATTACGTTAGTTTCCTGTGTGATTGAATGTTTGTCATCAGCAGTTTGAAAATGGCGAACGCAAGTAGTCTTGAAAATTGAAAATCTGTTCGTTATTAAATAATAGAGTTTGCTGCATTCTATTCTTGGATAAGGTAATCGTAAATAAATGACATATGCAAGTTTCTAGGCTTGTAATAAGTAAAAAAATTAATTATATGCATTTGATTTTTTTTATTTATACCTATATTTTTATTTATTTAAATAGCTTTTGGATTAAGAATCCGTTCTCTAAAAATTTATATTTCAATAATCTTAATTTTCTCTTAATAACTAAAAGCACAACTTAACAATCGAAAAGGAAATATAAATTGAATGATATATTATCTCTTATGTTGATACAAAATACTATAAATAATTAATTCTACATTAATTATTCTAATGAATCCTGAGTTGTAAATTTATATAAATTATTTCAAACATTTATCAATATTAATGTTTACGATTTGGTTTTTTTTTTATTTTGATCCATACATAAATATATATTTTGAGTACGAAAAAAAAAATGCCGCCCATCAATAAAAAATATTTCTAAACATACTGCATACAAAATATAAGAATTGATGCATTTTTGATATAAATATTTTAAAGTAGAAAAATGCAGGTGTATCTCCTGCTTTCGTGTATACACTTACCAACATTTGATATATGGCATCGACGATGCTATACATTTCCTCACGCGTTATGTAACCATCGTTGTCGACATCGTAAAGTTTGAATGCCCCTGCGAGAATAAAAAGAAAATGACATTTCAATGTTTATGGTCAGGGCAATAAAATTTCTTATTGGCATATAATACATTCTGTCAAGCAGATATTCGAAAAAAATTGAGACATGGCTATAAATTAAATTTAAACAGCATATTGTTTTGATATTGTAGGACACATGAAAAAATATTCTATATAAAATATACAGTAAATAATAGTTAAAGTAAAATGTTTACAAATATTAAAATCATGATACGTTATTTTGCATATTATAGCTCAAATAATCTGTTATATGATAATTAATTATCATTAATTCTTAGTTCATTTTTACATTTATCTATTGAATTTAATTTTTTATAGACTATTGTGTTGTTATTGTTGTGGTTACTACCATTGACACTTGTCATGGACAGGCACATTGACGGCCATCTGCGATTTTAAACCGAAAGAGAATCTCTTATTTTGATGTAGCACCAACTGGGATCGAGAGTATGACTTAGATATACATTCATCATATTCGCTTCTAAAGACCCCTTTTTACAAGGAGGCACATTCCCACACCTCACAAATAGTACGCAGAGCAACCATGCCGTAGCTGGAACTCGGGGCGTCCAGATCACGAAGAAGACTGGCGGATATCACCAAGACACCAGCATAAATTATTGTTCATTTGACGGAAATGAAAAAAAAAAGATCATTGCATATTTTTGCGGCATATTTTGCATATGCTACATAGTTTATTTTCAAGGAGGTGCAATCAGTTCTTTTGGTAGATTAAATAATTTGTTACAGAGTCTATAGAAAATAGATTGAGGAAAGGCTCTACAAGCATATAGGCTCTTGGTTCAATATTGCTGTTGCAGTTGATTAATGATTAAATTGCCAAAAATTATTATAGATTTGTCACTTACTATTTTATATGAGAGTAGGTAACAGAACTAATCTCATTTTATGAGCTTCTCCTCAGATGTCATTTACTGTTGCTATTTTACTGGAAATTATTGGGACGAAAAAAATAAAATCATTCTTTCATCTTCACATACTCTAGTTGCCAAATAATGTAGCACGTCACGTAATATTAAACGAAATTGTATTAAAGTGCATTCATATTTCTATATAATATATGTGTATTACTAGGTTAAACAACTATTTCAATATATGGCATTATGGTTATCGAGAGATACTCCATATAATTAGAATTGACGAAGTCAGCAATGCTATTCTGTCTGAGCTTTCCATATTCAAAATCATATATGAACAAGTAATATAAACAAAAAAAAGTCAATTCTTACTAAGATCAACGGGGAAAACTTTTCTTTTAGTTACTTTTTATTAAATAATAACTATTGTAGTTGATTTCGTGTTTCGCTTTTCAACAGAAGGAGGGGTGTAGTAGGGTATGGGACCCTCAGCTTCCAAGGGCAACAGTCTAATTTCTAGCTTACGTACGTTTCAAATACTTTTCACGGTGCGGATTTCATTGATGCATTTCATTTATTCATCTACAGATCGTAATTTAGATCAGGAACAGAGAACGTTCGCCTCTGACCTAGTACCCCTAGTTATATTACTCTCGATATGAAGGACTTTGTGATAACGTTAGATTTAACGTCCACCAATCATACACACATGGAGAGTCTTCGGCTGGCACGTTCAAACTCGCAGTTAACATATTAAGCCTAACCTAATTGTCGTGGGGAAAAACAAACTGAATTCATCACTTATTTGGTGGAGAGGAAATGAATATTTTTGGCGAGGAAGTTAATTTTTAACTAATTCATAAAAAATTAATGAATTAATATTTGGAAAAACTGTATTAACATCAAATATCATCCATTGCAACTTTTTTTAATTGAATTTTTGTGGATGAATAAACATTTTATTATAGTTTCAAAATTTGAACAGAATATATAGGATGAGTATGAGATAATATTAGGAACTGAATAAGAAATAAGATCGTAAAATTAGACTGTGAGAGCAGTAAAGTTCCGATTCATAAGAATTTTACTGTTCTTACAATCTAATTACACAATTGCCATAACCATAGTTATGAATAATGCAATTGTAAATTTCTAATAAAGAAATACTTAACTATACATATATTCGAAAGTTTACTAGTATTTACTACTATTTCTATAAATAGAGAGATTTCTTTAGTCGGTTAGGAAGAGAGTCTTCATATTCATTTCTATATTTAATTTAAGGCTCCAATTTTCTGTAATATGAAGATTTAAACAGAAAAGTCCCTCTTGTAATATCTTAAAATTAAATTTCATAAAAGAATATAAACAATTTCATAATTTTAATGGATCTTAATCTTTTTATTTAGAAGTTTTGAAATTTTTATATAACCCGAAGAATTTAATTTTCATAGGATACTAACATTTCCCAAAACATCAATGCATTATACAATGTAATTTAAAGGATTAAATATGTAGAAAACTTAATGTGTAAAACTGCAATGTAAGCGAAATTAAATTACAGCCTGAAAACATTTTGTACTGACCATTTCAGTGTCCAGAGCTTTTAAAAGTTGAGTGCAGGGCTTTTTAGAAGTTGAATGGCCGTAATAATTTTCAATTAAACTGTTTACATTTAATTCTAACACAATGGCTCTGATTAAAATTTAAATTTAGATAAAAATTTAGCTATTACAATTTTAAAAATCTTATACTTTTCTATTTAATTTTATTTTGGATTTCTCTGTATTTTTATGTTTTTATTTGAACTTTAGTTTAAAATTTGTTTAATATATATTCAAAACAGTTAAAAATATGTTTGAAAAAATATAAATATAATAAAATTGACATTAACATGTTGCGTTTGTTACAATTTTATTTCATAATTTATGAAATAGATCAATTTCGATTGCTATTTCCGTAAAACATTTCAATGAATTGCAATAATAAAGCAAAACTTCAAGTTAAATTATTGCAAGTACAAAATTATATATTACATGAAACAGTACCATTTAAGAGTGGAAGTATTATGAAACAAATTTTCATTTGAAATTAAACTGAGTTGGAAATTAACTTTTAAAATTTCAACTTAATTGCAATTTTCAAGAAGCATTTTAATGAGAACGAGTTTTAAAAATGAATTTATACAACAAAAAAATTAAGTCAAAAATGATGCTATGGATCATTACAATGATTGAAAATTCCAATATAAAATTTCTAAAGCAATTATTTAAAAATTTGAGTCTTATAACAAAAATGAAATATATTTTATAAAATATACCTAAAAATATATTTGAGACTTCATCAAAATTAGAAGAAAAAAATTATACAGTTAAATTAATATCAACATAAAAGTAATTATGATGGTATTAATTTTATGATAGTTTTAAATAAATGCCATTATACATTTTTCTTGTTGTTTCTAAGGCCCTTTCGATGGACTAGCTGACTGACTCAGTCAGCAATTGCAAGCCGAATGTGAGTCTCTTGCTTTTTTTAGGAGCACTAACTAGAGCCAAGAGCAAGTCTCACGCATCACATATTCGCTTGCACGGTCCCTATTCATAAGGGAGCACATCTCACAGATAAAACCATTGAAGAACAAATATGCCCGAACCGAGATTCGAACCTAGTACGCTTAGCTCACGCGTAAGACGTTTTAACTTCATGCAAGGCATATGGGTCATGCATTTTAAAAATTAGTTGATGAAAAAAAAATCAGTTTTGTGCAGCGATATATTTTGGAGTTAATGCAAAAATATTTAATATTTCTTTTTATATTTATTTAAACTTTTAATATAATTTTAAATTAAAAATAACTGCCCATTACCTTCCTTCAATGTAAATTTATGCAAAATTTGATTTTTCTGAGCGTAATGTTTTGCTCTATAAGGCACAAATGGGTGTACACACGCTTAATTTTGTAATAGGATTGATGATTCAATAAGTTTGGTTGACATAGATTCTTTTACTTCTTAAATCACTGGTTACCATAATTTGTTTTTGATATTTTTAATAAAAACTAATTCAATTTTATGTGTGCTTATTTTTTGTATCCTAACTTTAAAAGATTTCGCATATATAGCTTTAAAAATATAAATTCATTCGATAAATACCACAACAAATCATGAATATAATACACACGAAGCTATTTCGTTCATCATAAATTTCGACCATATTAAATTCCTTTCGTAAATTTCATTTAAATAAACAGAACTCTTCCGAACACGCTAATAAACAGGAATTTCTGACGGTTAATAACACTTTCCAGAAAATTATTTTATGAAAGAGAAGACATCCATGATGATGCATTTTTAAAGGTTTCCCTACGGCATACTGCTAATTGCAGACGAGACAGTTTTAAGTGATTGTCAGAGAGCATCTCAAGATATAATGTCCATCTACGTCTAGACGGGAGTAAATGGTTAATTATTTGGTAGACCGAAGAATTTTAGAGTTTTTCAAAAAAATATTCTGTGGTAATGAATTTACAGAGATTGGTATGAAATATATGTGTTTGGATGAAATTAAATATTAAAAGGGATTTAAAAAAATCTTATTTAATTGATATATTAAACAGAACAAAAATCAGTAATATAAGGGACTAATTGGCTGGTTTTAAACGAGTTTTATTCTTTTTATTTCAAAAAATTCTGTAAAACTAATTCAATAACTTTAAATTATTCACATCATTAGTTAAACACTTACTATAATGAATTGCCTTTTTATTCGTGTAATAGTGAAACTCTGAGTTCTGATTTATTTAAATTGCATTCATTATCTTGTTTATCTAATCGCTTTATACTTTTACATTGCTTATTATCTGCAAATATTTTGGAGGAAATAAATATCTAAGTTCTACAAGAAGAATGAAAAAATCCGAATATTTCAATCAATTACGGACACATTTTTATCACATTTGTTTTAATTGGAACCACAAGTACATACCAGATATAGGACAAAAAGAGCAGAAATATTTATTGCTTATTGAGAAAAATTCGTTTTTTCTTACTCTCAGGGATTTTCCAGAACTAAATGATCGTTCGCTTTGTAGAAAAAATACTTATAAAGCATATTCATAAAATGATAATAAAAAAATAAACACGAATTAATTATCTCAGCCTTTTCCAAAGCAATTCTTCTGGAAAAAATAATCTTAGCGAATATTTAAAAACATAATGGAAGAAATAATAATTACAGTTTAGTCCCAGCCAAAGATCCTAAGAACAATTAAATAATTTTGCTATTAAGAGTTCTTGCAAACAAATAAGTTTTTTCTTATTTCTTCATTTATAAAACACATAATTTGAAGAATTACTGCAAAATTTTTTGACAATTTTGCACAAAAATAGGCATATATTTAGATGAAGAATACAAAAAGGTTCAAGAATATTTTATTTTGCATTCACTTGCTTAAAAATACTCTTAGATGAAACACATAAAATTTAATAAAAAATATATTTCCTCAGAAAAGTTTGTAGTTTAAAAATGACAACAATGCTAATTTTAAGGTTTAATCGTGAATTTCGTTATGAAATAATAACTCAGTTATAAATATAGTCAAAATTTTCTACTACATAATGGAAAATTAGAAATGATAAACAATGAAGCGAATTGGAAAATCAATGTACTATCACAGAAATCAACGAAGAAATTTAAGATTTATGCAAGTGTTTTTTTATCTACAATCGATTTAAATTAAATGATGCTGAAATGGGGGACACAGAAAAAAGTATGAAATTCCGAGATTCATTCTGACAACGTTCAATTGATATTTAAGAGGCAATGATTTTAATAATATATATATATTTAAAAATATATATCTATATTCTTATATTAATTTTAGATATTTCTTAGGCAATACCCATTATCATAAAAATCAAAATAAAATATCAAATTTATCCATCCACATCAAATTTGATAATTTAGATTTGTTTCTTTTATAGTTATGAGAAACTAAAATTTTGAATTTTTACAATGAAACTTCATTGTGTATTAGTAATTACATACATTTGACTCTTGTATTCGTGTTTTAACTTGTGGTGAGATCTATATAAGCCAGATAATATTCCTCGGAGTGAAGTGCCCTTTTGGCCCAATGGATATGTTAATCGGCTACTAACCATAAGATTCGGAGTTCAGGCCTAGCCCTATCCGTCTAATCCATCAACAATTGTAACCCGGTTACCGATCTTGGATAAACGAAAACTTCGCACTTTGCTTCGTTCAACTGACGTGGTGCCCTCTATCGACAACTCAAAGAACAAGAAGCGCATTAAATACGACAGTTGTTAACATCACCTCCAACATCTCACATAAGTATCGCTCGTCTAACCCACCGACTCACTGGTAGGAGAGTATGTAGTGCATGCTATATTAACCAGATAACATCCCTCGACTGAAGTGCACTTTTGGCCTAACGGATATGTTACTCGGCTACTAATCATAAGATTGGGCGCAATAAACACACATCCAATAAACTCTACAACTGTTCATTTAGCGTTTTTTGCATGTTGGAAGTTAGCTTATTTATCCCTTGTATACAGCTTTTCCGTACGCTATTGCGTTTTACTACTATGTTGTTGTAGTTGTTACTAATGGCACTTGCCAGGGACAAGCGTGCTAACGGCCGTCAGCGAATTTAAGGTGATAGAACATCTCTTGTTGTTTCATAGCTCCAACTAGGGCCAAGAGTACGACTTAGTTACTTTATGCGTCACATTCGCTTGCACAAGCCCCTTTTACAGAGAAGCACATTCACACACCTCACAGATAGTACGCAGGACAACCATACCAGAATCGGGATTCGAACAAAGGACGCCCAGATCACGGGAATCTTTTGGATTTTAACTGATAGCAGCAACTCAAAGGAACACCTTAATAATTGGATCTATGTTGGAGTTTGTCTATTCTTCAGAAGTTGAAACTGATTTTACTCCAACATGATATTCACTTCCAGTGGATATCATCTCATGTGGATCTACATGGTAACGACAACTATAGCAGACAGGCTTGCAAAGAAAGAAAGCAGCCTAATGACTGCTTTCTTCTGCTGATATTCTCAATCTTCTGCTGATATTCTCAAATAAGAATAATCGGATGGTACCCCCTACTTATGATTGGTCAAGAGTCAATAAGCCTGGGCGTCCTCAATTCTCCATTGTGATAGGAAAACAAATACTTGCCTGTCGCGCCATATCAGCGGTCACTTTAAAACTGTTACCATTTTTGGACGAAATACCACCAACATCTGGTTTCTGCTGAACATATTCTCGCCTGCTTAGGACTTCTTCATGGAGAAATGTATCTTCTCCCTTTCTCATCATTGTCTTTATGCTTGCCGACGGATTTTGGGATTTGATCTGACTAAGTCAGTCTATGAAGATTAGCATCAATAACAGCTACTAAAAATTTGAATTATATCTAGTTGTTATAGAATAGCACATAAAAACCATTCGTTTCGTTAAAAATATTTTATTTTGTTTGTGAACACTTCATCTTAACAGTTATTGAAGAAATTAAAATGCAGAGATGGCATTTTTGCTGCCTGCGTAGAAGACAAGCTTAAAACATCTTGATTCTTTTCTTTTGAATATTATTTATTATTCAGGATCAAAGAAAAAAATCAATAGTCAAAATTGATATTGCATTAAAGGAGCAACAATAAAAACATTTTTTCTCATTCCAAATATGTTCAGAAATGGATATATATCGTTTGACATTTTTAAAAGAAATAATATATATATATATATATATATATATATATATATATATATTCAACTCTCTTTTTATGATTTTATTTTCACAAAATGTTTTATCTCATGCAGAATATCCAATAAATCAAATTCTTATTTGATATTCAATAAAAATCGGCAAAAAGGCAAAAGTATCTCACATTTTATTTCACTCAGCGCGAAGATGGAAGTTCAGAATCGTAAAGTCTTTAACTGTAGCGGTACCATCAGATAATGGATAAAATAAGCGTAAACCGTTTTTCATGCTATAAACTGAAACAAAATACACATAAAAGAAGTTGAAAAGTGTACCCAAAGCTTTATTAAAAGAGGAGCGATACCGAAATAATGCTTTAAAAATAACGTGAGTTCGAAACGGGATAAATCCTGTTTTATGGCTTTCTGGATAAGAAATAAGCCATTAGGGATCTAAAATTGCGAAAATAACGCAATTCACCGGTCCGCGGGCCATGCTACGAGTTTGGCGAAAATCAGTAAAAACACCTCTGCGAAAAGATCTATTTCGAAATTAGAAATGGCAGTTGGCATTCGAATTTAAGAAATTCGGAGAAGTACTTTGCAAATGGGTTTGAGTTCTTAAATTTTGTTTAAAGTATTGGATAAACTTTAAAACTTTTAACATTTTAAAAAGAGTGTCGCCTAAAAAAACGTTCTAGAAATGATTTGAGACGTATCTTTCAATTCCAATTAAATGTATCAATATCGGCTTGAAAGTAAAATGACCTGTTTTAAAATCAGAAATGGCAGCTGGGATTCCAATTCTGGAAATTCGATAAGTGCTTTGAAAGTTAAAGTACTTTCAAACTTAGACTTAAAAGCATTTTTAGGAAACTTTTTCGCATATAGAACTGAAAAAATATCTTTAATGTATCATAGACTCGTCTTATTTTATATTTATCAGCTGAATAGCATTACCAATTTAAAGTTCGGATAATATGAGAATTGAATACGCTAAAAGGTCTACTTTTGAAAAACAAAATATTATACATTTTTATTTAATAAAATTAATCTCTGAGCAACGTTTTTTTCTAAAATCGTTTGGATTTTGCTTTTTTTTTCATTCATTGAAAAAGTTGTATTGCATTTCATATTTTTATAACTTAAGTTTCAATGCTATTATTACATTTTAAATGTTTTTTTTTCCCAATTTCTAATTTTTTAAAGAAAATTTCCAGATTTCAAATCCAATATATATCTTCTTTTAAAATTTAATCCAGTAATTTTCAAATGCTTTTTGTATTCCAGAACTACAAGATAAAAAAATATTTACATTGAGAAGAATTTAAATTTTCTTTAAGGTGTCATGATATATATATAAAAAAACTTTAGATGCCAAAATATTAATTTTTTTGAAACCGGGTATGCAGAGTGTAGATAAAAATGTAGTTTATTTCTTAATTCAGGAGATCTTTCACTATAAAGGTTTCTAAAAAATTAAATAAATCATATAACTTTCTGAAAGTAAAAGTTTTTCCTTCATACATTTTTTTAGTCAAAATAAAAACATATTTTTTTAATTTAAAATACATGTTAAATTTTTAAACATGTTTTGAATTCTGATATATTTGAAAAAATTCTTTCAGGAATTTTTTCATCTATTTTATACAAGAATTATAAATATTTTATTAGAGTTTCGAAGACCCTCCCAACGGACGAAGTCCGTTTTTTTTTTCAATAACTTAAATTTCTTTCAATGGTAATTTAAAAATCCATTCATTAATTCAATATGCAGTTCATTAATATAATATTAATAATATAACAATATTAACAATATACAATTCCTTTTTTGAAAATTTCGAAGAATTCTAAAGAATAGGAAAAAATGGAAATAAAGATGGAATAATCAATTGTTATTGAAGCATTTTTATTATAATTAAGTTACTTAGGTTTATATTGAAAAATGTTAATATAAATTAAATGTTTGTATACAAATTAAAAAATTTCTATGTTCTATATCTTAATTTCCAAAGTAAATCTCTTAGTAAAAAAATATCAACAGCAACTGTTTTCAAATCTTCTGCCATAATTTTCTCGTCTTTATCTATAAAGTTAGTTACTGGAATTTACTTTATATCCAGTTGTTATTCCTTTATGGGAAACCATACGATCAGTTCTAATAACCCTATTGCGGATTTGAGTATGTATGTCTTGTCTTGTTGAAATGACTACTTGATAGTTAGACGAGTTGTGAAATAGAACATTAAAGTAGATTTCAACAGTTGTATTGAAATTCTCTTAAAAAATAACAAAAGTTCTGAACTTGGTTCCTTGTTCGAGCCTACGGTAGTTTAGTGGTAAAGTAAAGAATGCCAACTCCATTAAAGAGACAGAGAATTACTTTAAAACATCTCAGATTCAATGGTGGCTGATATTAAAAATTGTATACTTTCTCCTTTGAGTAAAACTGTTTTACAAAAAATATTTATTCACAAATATTTAAATATTTATTTTAGAAAATTTTCGTTATTTATTGCATCAGTTTATTTCTAAAATTGTTAGGATCAATCTTAAATTTAGATAGAAATAGACACTTTGCATCATTTATTCACTATAGAAAAATATTGTCTCATGCAAAAGTATATTTCTTGATACATAATCTAATCATAATTATTTGAAAGATATTTGTTAATCGTGAACAATTTTAGTCATTTTGAATATTGAGCTGCTGCAGTTTCGAATTTATAAAGAAAAGATAAACTTGAGAAACCAAAAATCTAAATGCTTTCAGAGAAGTAGTGCAATTCATAAGAATACTAAAATATAAAATTATTCGTCAGATGTATGATGTTAGGTTCTCCTAATGAGTATAACATTTAAATAATGGGGGCATCTTTGAAATGCTAGTGGTTTACGGTGTATATTCTCGCAATGCAGGTCTTTTAGAAAAAGTATTTATAGAACTCTAAACAACAGAATTTTTACTTTCCTGTGGGGGAAAGGGAAAAGATTGGATTTTCAATAGAAAATACAGAAACTAGTGTTTCAGCTTAATTTTTTGTAAAGAAAAGCTATTCTCCTGATTGTGTATAAACTCTCAATTCAGAACTCGGTATTCCGAAACCTACAGTGCAGAAAATTAACAAATATCCTCTATAAAGCAATTGTGATTTACATTGAGAACTTAAATCATGGCCGTCATTTAGCCTGTAACAATTAGACCTTATATCAGAAGCATTCAAATTCTTCATTTTTGTCTCCGCTTGTTCCATTTTATTTTAGAAATAATATAAATATATGAACATTGTATGATTTTTTTAAGAATAAGATTCATTATAAATCTTGAATCAAAGATTTTTTCATGTTTTCATCCATAAAATATCTCTAAGAATCCATACATGATAAAAACTGTAGAAAATACGCTAGTTTAGCTCAGAACAAAAAAATTCAAAATCTTAGTATTCAAGCTAGGTAACGACAGAGGTCCAGTAAATGGAATAGTTAACGAAAAACGTGATCCTAATCCGAAATGTATAGATAAAAAAACATAACATCAATTAACATTATTAAATGATCAATAAAATTGTATCCACTTGAATTATTTTGAGAAAAATAGTGTTGTTTCAATGATGAAAATATTGATGAATAAAAATGAATTACTCTTTGCAAATTATATTTAAATTCTCCATAACTTAATGGAAATTGTATATATAACACATTTCTAAGCAATCTTTTTTTAATGAAAATTGCTGTCTAGACAAAAATAATGTGTTTTATTGATGTTTGTAATTTAAATATTTTTATAACTTAGAATTATTTATGGAAATTGCATTCTTTTTTTTAAAAAAGGGGACATTTTATAAAGTTTTATTAAATTAATCAATCCTTAATATTTCTTGATTTATGTTTCGTCAATTATCTAGCTTTAAGGCAAAAGTTTGTGTCAAAAATGAGACTAGTTTTTTTTTAATCTGAAGATTTACAATTTTCATTTTTATAAAAAGTTTTCTATTTGCATTCAAATTTCAAAACAAAATATGCTTTCTTATGGAAATTTTGAAAAGAAATCAATTTCTCATGTATATTTTGTTAAAGTTTATCGTAAAGGATTTTAGAATCATGGAAAAATTTGACTTTAAGTAAATATCACACTCAATAGTCTTAACTTATAATAAAATGATCGTATATGCATAACATGTTTGGAAATGTAAATCTCCGCACATTTTTTTAAAACTTTAATTACGTAAAAAAAGAGAGACTTTGGCCTTTACCCTCAGTAACATACGAAAATATTCCAAAATAAAAAAAAATTACATCATTACAAAATTTGGAAAAAGTATCTATAAAGTGATGCCGATTTCGTAACGTATAAATTAAGTTCGCATTTTAATCAATTTTAAGGCAAATTTTAAGCATAAATTTTGATTAATTCCACAATAAATTTTTAAAATAAATCTACACGAGGATATCAAGGATAAATAGGAAAAATAACTTTTATAACGTTTTTTTATTCACATTGGCAACCTATCAAATTAAAAGTTAAGATTAACTTTTATTCGAAACTAAGCATTAAAAAAATATAATTTTCAGCAAATGTCTTAAAAGAATGAAATAAACAGGAAATATGATATTTTTGAAAGATAAGTGAAGGAAAATTGTTTGAATGAAATTTTAAAACATATTGATTTAATAATTCTGTAGCCTTTGTGGTAGACGCATAAATTATATAGTATAGAGAATGTCCACTCTAAATTCTAATACTTTATTTCTAGATAATTAGTATTATGGAATGAATGGTTCTAAGTATAGTAAAGTAAAATAATACTTTTTTATACAATTTCAATTAATAAATATTATGATGAAATAAAGATTTCATACTTTTATAAGGGCCTTTCGTCTGATTAATCATATTAACCTTTTATTCTAGACGACACTGATATTAAAAAAACAAAGGTTCAATCTATTATTCTAAGATCAAAATAAACAATGAAAATTTTAATATTAGTATTTAAAAAATAGGCAGGATTTTAGATGACTAATTTGACCATCTCAGAGAAGACACATATATAAATCCCGGATTATAAATTACGAAATTGCTAATGGACCTTAAATGCGTATATTTAAAACTTAATTTTTGGTAGGATCTGATCACAGAAGTTAGAATATTTATTTTAAAAAATGGAGTGGCAACAATATTTCAGTGAATAAAATTCTTTAGAAACAGAGGACAGATTAAAACTTAATTCTCATAATTTGTTCAGGGGCTCAATTAAAACGGAAAAAATAAAACTTTATTATTTATGTCTTTATGTTTAAAAAATAAAATATGATTATTTGAATCCTTTAAATTATTTTGAAAGTAAAACTAAATGCTGAATTTTATGATGAATCAAAGAAAATATTGTTGAATAATTCTTTGAAATATTGCACAAATTATGTAAAAAAAATATTCTGTGGCTAACTTAAGGCTTCAATTTTGAACTAATCTGTTTTTTGTATTCCCATTTAAAAATTCATGTTTGGTTTGAACAAAAAAATTTGTTTTAAAAGAAGTTTATTCACTTTAAAATTAATTTTACTTTAATTTAAAACTAAAATTTTACTGTGGCTGATTGAAAATTAATACACGTAGTACAATGAACAGAACGTAGAGAGGTTTCTATGATAATATTAATCATATGATTATCAATGTTTAAAGCTTAAAATATTTTGATAAAGAAGAACTTGCATAAAATATTGAACTGAAACTTTTAGAGAGTAATTATCCCAGAGAATTAGCTGATCACCAGAGACGCCTTGTTGGATAATAATAAAATAATTTGTTTATGAATCCATCAAAGCTGAAATATTTAAGACTAATTCTTTATATATTCGAAAAATGAATGTGAATATTTTTGAATATGGTTAACATGCAAATGATCAGAAAAAAAGGAGACGAATACCTTGATTGAGAAATTATGCAAAAGACTACTTCTTAAAGAATATTTTCTGACTTTTGAGCTTATCAAATTTCATAAGCCCATTTTTTATTCAGTAAAACTTTTTTGGTACATTTTATGATGCAAATTGTTAAAGATATATCCTTTGATGCAAAAATGAAAGATTTTTTTCTTTCGATTCAGGAAAAAAACCCTTTAAATTATCTTTTATTTTTTAATCTAAAACTTTAAAAGAAGGAAAATAGAAGTTGATTTTGGAAACGAAAAATCTGTTTTACTGCTATTAGATTTTCTTACTAGCATTCAAATTTAAAATTAAAGATAAATAAAATCTGGAGAAAATTTGTTTTTAATTAACTTTTAGAATACGTTTGGTTGTTTTCAAATTCTGTTATCGACATGGGGATTTTATTGGAAAAAATGTAGGAATTATTTTAATTTTATTTTAATACTACAATAAATAAACCAATATGTTTTTTCGTAGTGTGGATTCTAGTTGTAAAATGCAGTTCTGCCTTCATAATTAACTGTTGGCCATTTGCAGAGTTACTCTTTATACTTTATTGTTAATAAATAACAAATTTACATATCATTATATAAGAACACAAAAATGACGATTTAGAGTTTTAATTCTACTTGATTTACCGCATCTAGTCGCATGCATGGAAACCTCATGAAAAAAGAAAATTATGAAAAATTATCTTACTTTAATTAGAAATTAAACATATAAGCCGTTAATCTACTACTACTTATTTTTTGTTTAATTTCTTTTTTTTCCGCTTTATCTATTGACTTAGAGTATCATTTTATCATCATTAAGAGTATTTTTAATCCCGATAAAGAGGAACTGGACCTCTTCTTTTGAGCACAATAGGCCAGAGAACCAATATATCATTTGGAGAAGTGGCCTAGCTTCTACTTATAAGGGGGGGGGGTAAATACAATTCTGGCAGATTTTTCTTGGAAGTTGGTCGCTTATATTTTACTTAGAAGAAGGAGAATAAGATTTCCAGTAGATAACTTAATAACAGCGAGAAATTTTTTGCTTAACGCTTACTAGATACTGTATTACATGGTTTAATTAATGACCTTAAAAGTTAAAAAATCTATAAATTTCGTATCCCGATTTATAGTCGTGTCATTCCATTTGCAATTACTCTACTGATGGTAAGTGTAGATAGCGTTATTTGCATAGTGATAGAGAAATGTTATCTACATTGTATTCCAATGTTTAAAAAATACATGGGGCCCAAAAAAAGATATCCTAAGGGATTACGCCAACCCGTATGAATCATGTTTTAGATTTTCAATAATCTACCAGTTTAGAATGCATGTCTTCATGAAAGGGAAGACAATAACTCATTGAATAGCAATTACTCAAAGTATTTCTTATTCAAAATGAAACTAAATCAAAAGTTACCAAGTATTTTTATCAAAAGGAGAAGCTTTTATTTCAGTTATAGTGTCATTAAAATTTCTTGGTTAAAAAAGCTGCGATAAAGAGTAAACGAAAGGTAGTATCAATTCTTAATCATTTGTAATTTGTCATCTATCTTGAAAAAATTGAAGCAGTTTATATACAAGATGATAATTTGAAAGCAAGCTTTTATTTATCAAAAAAAAAAAAAACTTTTTAGTTTGGCTTAGAGAATTGAAATTTTAACTAAATAGGGACGACAAAACCGAATGTTCTTCTACAAATAAATGATAATGCGTGTTTATTGGCTTTAGTAGAATAGACCTTTTGACCGAAAGTTTTAAATTTAGCTTATATAAATACTTTAGGGATATTATATAATCTTGGTACCTTGGAAACAACCTTTTAAAATAATAATAATAATTAATTGTGATTATAATAACTAACGTTTTCCAATAATCTCTATTAAACATTATTACAAACAACTCATTTTTGTACTACTTTGAAATTTTTAATTTTTATTGCTTATTTTTTATTATTACTTTGAAATTTTTTTATTACTATTAGAGAATATAAGTGAGAAAAGGAAAATTACATTACATAAAAGGAAACGTGTTGTTTAAAATAAATAACACAGATACTATGATATTTGATCAAGAAATTTGACTCTATTATGAAGATTTATGATCACATTAAACAAAACAAATAAAATTTTATTAAAATAGCTTTCCCTGAATGTCTCATACAAAATGAATATTAATTATTAAAAGGAAAAGTGCAGCATTTTATGCTGTAATTGTTTCCTTCGTTATATAAATCCATAAATTATTTATATAACTAAATTTAATGTACATAAAAATACTTTGCTATTGACACCAAATTATAAGCAACATATTAAAATGAAATTAATCATAACCGATAATAATAGCGAAATTGCTTATTGCCAAAGACGACCAGTTAAATATGTATTTAACATTAAAAAATAATTATGGAAAATATTAAATATATCTTGATTTATTATGTAATATTTGTGGTTTAAAGTAACAGAAACTTAAATAAACCTGTGATGTTTCTGACAGTCTAAACTTGATTCTTAAAATAAGATACCATTTGCAAATTCTGTATTTTGTTTTGTTATATGTACCAAATATTTGTTTTTAAATACTTCTTTTTTCTGTAAAAATCTAACCAGTTAATTTAAAAATCTATAATTTAATGCCATTGTCTTATCACAGCCGATAAACAAAATCATTCACTTAAAAAAATTTCAAATTAAGCATAATTCCTTATATTGAAAAAAAATTATTCATAAATTTTGTCACATTTTTAACATTGTAAAAAGAAAGAATATTTGTTAAATGTTTAACAGTTATTTCAAATTTTACTTTAAATTTTAAAAAGTTCCATTGGCAACTACAAATTTTATTTTTAATCATTATAAATAAATTAAATTTTTTGAAATTCAACCAATTTGGTTCTAACTCCATGATGCTTCTAACATTTCACATAACAATTCCTTGAAAAATATAAATTCCTTGATTTACAAATTCCTTGATAAATAGACAATTCTAAGACGATATTTTAATATTAAATTTTTATTATTAAATTACACTGGATTTTTTTGCCTTGGACAAGTAAAAAAAATCTTCGATAATTTGCGTAGTAGCTTTCAAGGATAAAATGAAAATAATGTAACAGTTATAAATATGGCCAATTAACTGATGTAAGACGTTCCATTTATACTTAGTATGATTAAGATTATAAATATTTTCGAATTGCTGAAGTAAATAAAGATAATATGAAAAAACACCATCTAACATATAAATATTTTTAGTATAACTCTCTATATAGCTGTAATCAACCTCTGACATAAAACTACATAGTTGCTGAGATCAGCAAATTCTCCGCATAGCTGGTCCACTAGAGAAGTAAAAGTAAGTGAGATCTATAAAACTGAGAAAGTTCCGCATTGGTCTGCATTTTTCGAGTCACTTCATGAAAATCATAATGCTTAGGGCAACGAACGATAAGTACAGCAATAGCAGCTGCTCTAAATCAGAGAATGCTGGTGAGATTGCCAGATTTTTCTTCTAAGCATTGATGGAATTGTTAGCCATTTTTTATATAGCAAGCATTAGAATGTGAATCGGTTTGAATCAGTAAATGAAAGAAAAATATTGTTCCAATTTGACCCTATATTATTTGGTAAAAATGCTGCTTTTCTTCTGACGTAAAATTTTACTTTGCTTAGGTTTTAAAATTTTAAATTACAGTGCAAGACAAAATGTAAAATATAAATATATTTCAGGAAAAATTAAAATCACTGATTGGATTTGAATTTAAGCTGCCAAATTTCGTTTAAATAAATTTTAGAACATGTTAATATGAACACATAATTTAAAATTTCAATCCATAATATTTAATTTGAAAATTCTTTCAGATTAATTTTGAAAAATAGTATCGGAAAAGCTGCTCTTTCAAATCATTTAGCTAATTATCCTTTAGAATTATTAATTCTTTTTTCGAACAATTCTTAACTAATCTATTAAAACTTTTTTTAATGTTATAAAAATAAAACACATTATTTTCCAATAAGATTCTCAACATTTTCATTATTTCTTTAAGTTTAAAATCAATTGTTTATTTTTTCTAAAACGAAAGTGTATTTACCATTTGTGTGTGTGTAACTATAACTGAAAGACAAACATTTAATGAATTTCCATACATTTTTGGCATTCCAATTATAATTGGAAAAGTTTAATTTTGAAAACATCTCCAAAATAATTTACGAATTTATTTTGATGTTCTTTCAACTGTACTTTTTTTTTCTTTATTTGTGAATTTTAGTCCCGAATTAATTATTTTTATATGCAACGCCATCTTTCTAAAGAAATTTAAACATATTTGAATATTTTTGGAGGTCTTGTATTTAATCTCAATGCAAAGTTATCAAACAAAAGTTTTAATAAATAGCTTTGTTATAATTATTTAAGATTGCTTCTCTGAACATTTGTCTCATAATTAAAAAAACTCTTACATATGTTTTTATTAGAGACTGAATGGATATCAAATCAATTAATTATGACAATAGACACCATTTTGGATTTT
This sequence comes from Argiope argentata, assembly GCA_026289955.1. Classification (NCBI taxonomy): domain Eukaryota; kingdom Metazoa; phylum Arthropoda; class Arachnida; order Araneae; family Araneidae; genus Argiope; species Argiope argentata. The sequence goes on from JAOUZG010022062.1 coordinate 751,158, forward strand.
GATGATAAAAAAGGTACCAGAAAATGTAAGAAATATAATGATATCTCTATTAGGAGTCACGTTCTGTTTACTCATCTAGTGGAAATTCTGTAAAATTCGACGTAATCATGCAAGAAGAGATTTTTTTAATATTGGGATATTCTTTGAGAACGACCTTAAACGCAATTCTGTGCTTTTGGAGTTGTTTAATGATATGTTAATTGCTCATGTTGAGTTCACTATTCCAAGAACTGCCTTTAAATATACTCTAGCTATGCTTTGAAATCCAAATTATGTTTATTCACATTATTACGCTTATTAAGATTGTAATTTTTGCACCGTAAACAGGCTGGATTTTTTATAATATTGTAGATATTTTTTTAATCAGATGGATGAATTATGAACAGTCTGTTAGTATATCCATTCTTTCTTTACTTTAAATCATCAAAAATGGGCACTTACTGATTTCTAAAAGTTAACTGATTTACATTGTTATGAAAGTATGCGTGAAAAAAAGTGCAAGTTGGTTAAAATATACATAATTTGTATGCCGAATGTACTTACATACGAGCTTCTCCTCCAGGCTACCACGTGACGTCACCGAAAGGGCTCGTATGAATTCCTCAAACTCGATGGCACCATCCTGCAACAGAAAAATTTATTTATCTATATTATGTCATTGTTTTTTTCTTAAATTACTACATTTTCAGAGATATTAAATCGGCATTAAATAAAATAAACAAATGTTCTTCCGTCTAATATAAGTAATTGTATATCTTTAACAATGTCACAAATTTCACAAACTGGTGAACAGTATTTCAAGACATTATATCTTTTCCCAAATTTTAAAATATAATTTAGTATATTTATTTGCTAATAATATTAAAATAAGATTCCAGTGAGATATAAAAATTCTAAAAGAATTTTTGGAATTAATTAGATATGTAACAAATTAAATCCTTATAGCAAACAAGCATTTTCTTAATTTTTATTTAATTCAAGAGGCTTCTCTATTTGCTGTAGCAATTAAAATTTAAAAAAAAATTATGTAAAGGATATCAAACATAATATTTAGTACATTAATCTTTAATTCTCTATAGGCAGAAACTATGGAAGAAAAAGTAATGAAATTTGTACACAACTAATTGTAAGTAATTTTTAACTTAAACTTGTACATTAACTTGTATACAATTAATTATAATGAATTTTTAAATACTCAATTAAACTAGTATATAAATAATTGTAATTAATTTATAATTACTTAATTAAACTTTTTATACAACTAATTGTAATTAATTTCTAAGTACTCAATTAAACTTTGTATACAACTAATTGTAATTAATTTATAAGTATTCAATTATCTTGTATACACCTAAATGTAAATAAGTTGTAATTATTTTCTAAGTTGTACATAACTAGTTTCTAAGTAATTGTATTGCATTAACAATGCCGTACATTTTACAAAGAATGAAAGCTAATATAAGATATTGCAATATACGATATTTTTTTCCAGATTTAAAAATATCATTTAGTATTTTTATTTACTTATAAAATTAAAATAAAATTACTGTGTGATATCTAATTAATTCTGAAAAATTACTTTAGAATTTATATATGTAACAAATTAAATCATGATAGTAAACAGACACTTCATTCTTATTTGATTCAAAAGGTTTCTCTGTTTGTTGTAGCAATTAAGGTTTTAAGAATTATATAAAGAGTGTCAGATGTAATATTTAGCACATTAATCATTAATATTCTATACGCTGAAAGTGTAGAAGAAAAAAATAATAAAACTTATAAAACAAAAGAAATAAATACACAGTTTTTAAAGGCACTCCGATTCTAATGACAGGTACGATAGTTACCATATACTTAGAAGTTTAAAAAGAAATTTGAAATGGATGGCTATAATGCAGTAAATTTAAAATCCTATGTAAACAATTACCAAAGAAGACATGAATAACTGATAAGCATAAAAATACATATGATATAATGGTTATAAAATTATTTTAATACTCTTCAGATCAAAAAAATTATTAATAAATCTACCTTAAAGCAATCGACTTTGCACATATGTTCATTTTAGAAATATTGAATGTGTAAACATGTATCAGAAAAAAAATTTCATGGCATAACTTACAAATTTAAAGTTAGTTATTTTAAAATGCAAGAACTTATCAAATGATTGTAAAAATCCGCTATTTAATGCAATTATCAAATTAAAAAGCAGTTAATACATCGTATTTCAATAAAAGTTATTTTAATTGTAGTTCATTATTTCTGAAGTATTATGATGCTTATTATTTAAAATAATACATGGGTAGCAAATTTTCTGAAAATTAGTTTCGAACTAAATCTTAAAAATAAATCAACTTAAAATGAAAAACAAAATATTCTGATTTCTTGGTAATTAATGCTATATCATTTCCTATGATTTTTCGAACTTTCTCATCATTATTTGAATAAGTTTAAAATTATCTGCTTCAAAAAAAGCAATTATAAAAGCTTCCATGATCGTTAGGTACTAACCAGATTAAAATTCTTCTTTCCATACAGTTTTATTTTCATTACCACGCAGACCAAATATTCTCAGACATGCATTTTCATTAAGATTTCCATACTCAAAAGGGCAAAAATTTGTCTGACTTTAAAACAAAAACTTTTTAGATTTCCCAAGAGGAAACATTCCAGACGATGAATGATAAACCATGACTTGGAAGAGCTCCAACTTTATATTAGGAATTCTTTGTTTTATGTGTCTATCTTTATTTTTTTCTTTAAGAATAATGCATTTGAAATCACCATAAATGACAACGCATTATTTTTCCCCGTCCATTCATATCAGATTTGTTTTAAGTTCTAGACGAAGAAATTTCATGTAGATCAATACTGAATATTATCTTTTATCTATGTCTGCCATAACAGGCATAGACCATTTCTGATCTGCTTAAGAGCCTATGGCTGGATCAATGGTGAATTGGGTCCAAGGTCATACACATTATACAGTCAGTTTAAAAAAATGTTATCAAATTAGATTCACATTTTAAAACAATTTGAACCAAATTTTAATAATTTTTGATTAATATTTTTAAATAATTTTGAGAAAGGACTCCAACTTTAAATGATTTATTATTTGTTTTGTATACCTGCTTTTATTTTTTATATTTTCTTTAAGTATGATGTATTTGAAATCACCATATATGACAACGCATTACTTTTTTTCCTCCATTCATATCAGACTCGCTTTAAGTTCTAGACGAAGAAATTTCAAGGAGATCAATAATGAATATTATATTTGGTCTATGTCTACCATAACATGGATATACCATTTCTGATCTATTTAAGAGTCTATGGCTGAATCTATGGTGGATTGGATCCAAGGTCAAACACATTATACAGTCAGTTTTTAAAAAAAAATATTATCAAATAAGATTCACATTTTAAAGCAATTCGAAACAAATTTTAACAACTTTTGAATAATATTTTCAAATAATTTTGTGAAAGAACAACTTATTTATTCTTTGTTTTGTTATTATTTTGTATAATCTTCTCTGTTTCTTATATTTTCTTTGAAAAGAATGCATTCGAAATCACCATATATAATAATACATTGCTATTTTTCCTCCATTCATATCAGACTCGCTTAAAGTTCTAGACGAAGAAATTTCAGGCAGATCAATACTGAATATTATCTTTGATCTATGTCTACCATAACAGAATAGACAATTTCTAAGAGCCTATGGCGGATTGGGTTCAAGGTCATACACATTATACAACCAGTTTATCTAATATTATGCTCAAATTAGATTCACATTTTAAAACAATTTAAACCAAATTATAATAGTTTTTTTATTTATATTTTTAAATAATTTTAGAAAGAACTCCAATTTTAAATGATTTATTCTTTGTTTTGTATACCTGTCTCCGTTTCTTATAATTTCTTTAAATAGAATGCATTTGAAATCACCGTATATGACATCGCATTACTTTTTTTTCCTCCATTCATTTCCTCTATTCCGCTTTAAGTTCTAGACGAAGAAATTTCAAGGAGATCAATAATGAATATTATATTTGGTCTATGTCTACCATAAAAGGAATAGACTATTTCTGATCTGTTTAAGAGCCTATGGTTGAATCAATGGTGGATTTGGTCCAAGGTCGTACGCATCATTCACCCAGTTTATTTTAATATTACGATCAAATTAGATTCACATTTTAAAACAGTTTGAACAAACTATTAATAACTTTTAATTAATATTTTTAAATAATTTTGAGAAATAACTACAACTTTAAATTATTTACTCTTTGTTTTGTATATTTGTCTCTATTTCCTATATTTTCTTTAAATATAATGCATTCGGAATCACCGTATATGACAAGTATTATTCTTTTGCATCTATTTATATCGGGCTCTCTTTGTGTTATAGACGAAGAAATTTCAGGCAGATCAATAATGAATATTATATTTGATCTATGTCTACCATAACAGGA
>JAOUZG010022062.1:760640-766817 GCA_026289955.1 Argiope argentata
ATGTTACAACTTTTCAAAATATCATTTTTACATAAAAATTTCTAAATTTAGTTCGTAAAAATTAATTCTACAGCTAATAAATTTTTTATTTGTTTTTATTCCTTATGAAAACAAAAAACAAAATTAATGTTTTGTAAATTATGGTCATTATTTTAAATAAAAATAATATACTAAATAAAATATATTACATTACATAATCTAGCAGATACATCACAGAAAGATAGAAACTTCTGGGGTCAACTTTATTTTACTCTGGAGGCATTTTATGTATAAGGATGAAATTATAAAAAAATACGTCAAGTTGTATGTTGATATCAAATGAAAACAGAGAAATGTGTACCTACAATAATTTCACTATAAGATTATATTAGGGATTTCTTTGTCCGATTTAGGCTAGGGAATCTTGGGTATCTTTTCAAAAGATAGGTAAGTTTTAAGGGATTTTATCCCTTCCATCATAACCATAGAGTCATCAATTTTGCTAAGCACGTGTAATAAATATATTTTTTTTAAAAAAAATAGTAACTGAATCGGAAAAATAGGAAACATTTCAGAAACAGCATGGGTTAATTTGATAAAAATTAAAGAATTAATTAGATTTCAATTAAAAGATATCATAAAACTTATTCTTTACGTATATATATTTTTAAATATACATATATATATAATATAAATTTGTATATGTCCCAACAAATTGTTGTATTGTGTTTTCATAAACTCAAAATAAAACATTTACATGAATATTTAAATATAACAGATTTCTTACCTTGTTTTCATCGAAGACTCTAAATACTAAAGAGGCAAATTTGGAAGGATCTCCTTGTGGAAAAAACTGTTTGTATATCCGTAAGAAACCCTGAAAAAAAAAACACAAAATATGTTAGAAAAATTATAAATTTAAAATATCCACTTTTTTGAAAACATATACAATGAAATATGCGAAAAATTTTATTCCTTTGTATTTAAACGTTTTTAATAAAATATTAATGTAATAAATATTTGATTTATATTTTACGATTCAAAATAAATAGAAAAATCTTTTGGTTTAAAAATAAATTCTTTTTTTTTTACTTAATATTTTGTAGTAATTTAGAATTCTCGAAAAATCATTTGCTGTGATTTGGTATTCTTATATACAATCAAATTTAATTATTCCATTAAAGAAATTAATCTACCTTTTTTTTATTCGAGGTCATATCATTTCTCTTTTTTCAAAAAAACTGAATTTTAAATAGAATTCATCGTTTTGCAATTCATGACAGTGGGAGAGAAAATCAAAGAAGGTAGTCTAAAAATAGTATATCCCAGTTCTTCCGAGGATGCTATTTTAAATAGGTTGTCACAATCACGCGATTTTTTTTGACAAATGGTACTTATTCTTCAAACTAAAAAAATTATATAAATCTCTTTAAAAAGAGTTGCAGGGATTTCTAAATGTTGTTCAGAAAGAATATTTTTATTATAGCTAAATCTATTCCAACTAAAGACGAAAATCTGCAAAATTTTACTATAAAATTATTATGAATTTCCTTGTAAAGTTATTAATTCAGAACATTAAAAATTAAGGGAAAGTTAATAAACTTTTTATTTAAAATAATTGATGTATATTTATTAAATTTATTTAGTGAGTATTTAATATGTCTGTAGGGTAAATGAATCTATTATTATCTAATCTTAATTATGAATGAATAATGCAGAGGTAAATGAATCAATTAATATATCTTCAGGGGATGAATAATTCAGGGTAATTCGGGCATGAATTTAATATATCTGCAGATATTTAAAAACAATAAAAATGAGCCAAGAGAAAATTATATTACTTTGTTATTTCCACTGTGTCAGTTAAACAGAAAAAAAAAATGTTACTTAGGCGAAAGAAGTAATAAATAAAATAGCACTATTTGTTGTTTTTTAATAGCATTTGGATTATTTTTTTCTATAAGTGAATCCTAAATACTCTATTAAATTTTAAGTTAATCATAAATTGTTTGCCTTGCAAATTTCTTTGTTACTATTTCCAACCAAAAATGAGATCAAAACGAATTATAACAACAGTCCTTTTTCGTAGATCGACAAAATGTTAATTGCAATTTCAGTGTCAATTTTGATATTTTCCAAACAAATATGATATCATTTCTGGATTCAAAATTAGGAAACTAATTCAATGTTTTAAGAAAAATTCCAAAATACATCCAAAATCATCCCTAAAAACACTGAAAATTTCAACATATTAGATAAAAACTTCTAATATAGGCAGCAAATAGGCAGACATTAAGTAATAGTAGTTGGACTGGTTTTATTATAATAACGTTACTACCTAATGTCAATCTAAGTTTACACAAATGTTTGTTTCTCTACAAATATTTGCGTCTTCCATTTAAGGCTTTTGACCTTGAACGTCTAATTTATTCTATATAATTCTTACATATATGCATTTTAAATTTCGAACCGCCAATAACTAATCTTGGAATCTTAACTATGAATCACTAAACTAGCATTTCGCTTTTCAGTTACAACAATAAACAAATGCTAACAATGTAAGCGACAGGAATCTTTATATAGAAAAATAAAATGCATCATAAATGATATAGTAATATTATACAGTCATCTAAATGCACAAATTTGTATTTATATGTGAAATACATATTGACTCAGATTTATATTGCCTAAATTTTAAGAAAGATAATATTCTTGTAATAAATATTTTGAAATTTTTTGCGATAAAATATGGAATTTAGTGATTTTTTAAAAAAAGATAACAAGGAATTCATTTTTATAAAAGGGTAACAAAAAATTAATTTGCCATTGTCGTATATGATGTGCAAGCAACAATAGTGAGCTTGATTTAAAACATGAAAGTGTTCTACAAACGAACAATACTGTCTTACAAGCCATTCTAAAACATCTTTATATTCTTAAGAGCTGTTTATACAACAAATGAAAAATATATCAAAACAAAATGTCTTTATACAAAAGAAAATTGTAAAACATACGCTTACAGGAAACAAGGAATAGGGGAAACTGGATTTTCTGTATCTTTCCAAAGAAAGTCATAAAAAATTCAGTTCCTTGGAGCAATGCTTTACGAATAAAACAGGATAAAGAAACAGTTTTTCCAGTGCTATTCAACAACGTTTTTGTTCCAATACATGTATTACGAATTTCGAAGAATATTGTTTTCTGTTTTCTTTTCCTCCGTTCCTCTTATTTTGTAATCATTGCATGTTTCAGCCTTGGATGATATAAAAAATTAACCTGTAGATGTTTTTAAATGTATTGGACAGATAGAATTGCATATATGAATAATTTTTTTGGATAAGAAAAATTAAATAAATGAAATTAAATAGTATTTTAATATCAAAATATAACATATACTTATTTTGATGTTAGAAAAATAAACATTGCTGTTGATCTAACTGGAAGTTTGGTTTTATTACTGAAAATGTTTACTTTAAAAAAATCTGTTTTCATTAGAAAAAAAAACAATTCAATTTACAGAATGGTTATTAGTAAATCAACACTTTTGAACTGTCATAAAATAAAAACTATTGGACCAAATTTTATCAAACTTGATAATAGTTTTAAAAAGACCATATTAATTTATTATCCACCAAAAAATTTCAAATATCACCAACAAGATTATGACATTAGTATTCTCCGTCTCGGCAGAAACCATTCAGGATATAAGGATGGGCTGCCGCAAAGCAAACTCCACCGAGCACGGTGGTGCAGGTTAATCAACTTAATTATCGTAAAACTTCATTCAAAGGACCAGATCGGAAAATAAAAGGAATGTAAGTTCTCAAAAACTGTCACCGTGTCTGCAAGTAAAGTAATTAGCAAACATTTCAACAGTTATTAGAGGAACATAAAATTGTAAACAACGTTAATTAAGAAAATGCAGTTGAGAAAAACAGGTTTAAAGCAACTATATCCAAAGTAAGCTCTTGGTAACCTCAAAAGCAAAAAATATATGTATATACACAATATAGTTTCCATATACAATATAGACGTAAGATAACTAATGTCAAAGCAATGAATAATTTCAATCGTGCTCCACAGATTCCAATGGATGAGATTATTGATAATTTTGAAATCACTTGGCCTAAAGAGGTGGAGTTTTAATAGCAATTTGATATCCAGACTTCTCCAGCATAATTATCATGTTGAGCGGGTACTTATCCATAGTTCACATTCCTGTAGAATATGTAGAATGGTTTCAGAAGATTTACCACATCTGCAATTATCAGATTTTCCAAATACCCTATCTTGGTAAGCATTAAAAACTATATGACCAGTTATTATTTGGTTTATGAAAAAGTCACCATATATTCTTTTGAGATTAACTGTTTGAATAAATTTTTGTCAAACACCTTTATTGGAGGCTTCCCAACGTGCATGCCACTTTTCAATTATTATTTTTTTATTTATTTCAGTTCGCAACTGAGTTGCGATTGGACTAAAAGAATAATCAATCGTCTTAGTTGCTTCTTTTGCATAAAAGTCCGCTCTCCCATTGCCCTCAATCCCTATATGTACTTTTGCCCAAATTAGATTAATACTAGCAGAGGTAAATGGCTCTGTATAAAATATAGTCAAGCAAACTAAAACATGAAGGCATTTGTTTAAAATGTGTTTAACCATTTCTGGAATGTTCTACAAATGCATGCTCAAGGTAGCGTACACTATAATCTGAAAGCAAGTTAAATTGAATTAATGCATTCTCTACAGTAGCTTTTAATGTATCAAGGAGGATTGTTATGCCCATATCGATATATTATGTCAATTTGTTTAGGAATAATGCATGCAGCGCCATTCAATCATGATAAGGAGTTAGTGATTTTTCTTCGATGGGAAAGAAATTTCCATGCCCTCCTGTTAAACTATTACCATGTTTGATAACAATTGGTCAAGTACTTTTCCTTTTATGACCATTTCAAAGTGGATATTTAGTTATAACCACCTGTTTTATTCATCAGTTATATTTTCTTAGCTGTATATACACTTTCAGAATAGGATTGAATGTTAACGAATCCTGTGTGAGAATTTGGACGAAGAATCATATGATGAAATTGACAATTACTATACTATAACAGCCATTTATTGTCATAACATGGGTGCAGCAAATTTTCCACGATGAACTATTAGAAATAATAACTTCAAAGATTTCATTCCAAATAGCTTAACATGTTGCACAATATTCTTTACTTTATGCGTGATTATAATAATCGATATTTAACTATATTATAAAATAATGTAATTATTGTTAATATAATACGATATAAGATACTTTATTGATGTATGATCTTAGAAAGATATTATTTTAAGTAATATCGTTATTTTAGTATCAGAGGTGAAAAATGGTATCATTTTTTAAACTAACTTTGTGGTAGTCCCTTATCAACGCAAGATATTGTACAATTTTTGGACGATGATCTGACTGCCACCAATGTAGGAAGAAAATTGAGCAATGTCGTTCGCCATTTTGTGTTATTGATCTCTATATTAACAAAAAGTATGCTTTTTCTAAAGAATTGCATAAAATACGGATACAAAATTATTTCCTTTCGCTCATTCCTTTATGAATAAAATTTATTTCATTTCATACTTCGAGTAACAATTCCTCGAACTTGGAAACTAATTCACAATTAATAGATCATAGAAAAATTCCTATTATTATTTGTAATAGGCTACTTACGTAAGTAATGTAAGGAAAAATATCATTAACCCTTAGTAGCCTGATTTACGAAAGTGATTTATTTTTAATAATACTGTGTTTTCTTGAAAATAAAACAATAATGACATTTGATTTTTTTTTTAAATTTCGTTGGAAAGAATATGATACAACAGTAAAATACGTACAGCCAACCTATAAAAAAAACTAATAGTAATGTGAACATTCGGTTTAAAAGGTTGGTATCAAAATTGAAACTCTAGGTTATTATGGGTTAACACGCAAAATCAAATGATTTATTTTAAGGTTAAATTTCTGATCTTGAAACAGTGGAGGATATTTCCTCTCCATTCAAAGTTCCATCTTTTATAATCAACGATTTTCTATTTTATAAATCTTAACGTTTATTAGAATTATACGTATTCTAATTTTTTTTGTTTATTATAATAATATATTTTTACTATATCATTTAATTCTATAATCTATTTTTCTGAATATATATA
>JAOUZG010022062.1:775877-852530 GCA_026289955.1 Argiope argentata
ATATATATATATATATATATATATATATATATATATATTATTTTGTCACAATTGATGATGATGATGATGATGTCGTGTCCGATTTTTACCGTGGAAAGAGGGTTGCAGTAGCTTCTGAGGGTATTGATTCCTGAGCACTTAAGGGCAGAAGTCTGACTTCTAGCTCATATGAGGATGAAACACACACACACACACAAACGCTTGCACAGCCCATTTTTACCTGGGGGCAGATTCACATATCTTACAGATAGAATACAAAAGAACAACCATGCCTTAATCGGAACTCGAACCCATGACTCCCAGAACGCGAGGAAAACGCACAATCTCTGTGCCAGAAAGCCGGCTTTTGTCATATTTTTAAATATGATAAACATTTCATGTCATTAACTATATTACGTCGAAAATCTTTTAAAATATAGCTTAGTCCGCAATTATAAAACTAAAGCTATTCAAAATATAGCCTTTATCATTAAATCTTTAAAGAAATTTCTAATAATTTTCTCAGAAATTTCTTATTAATTTCTTTATACTTAACGCATGGTATATTAACTCCCTCACTCTTGATTCACATTAGTGCTGTTTAATTTGTTTCATAACATTAGTTTTAAAATTTTCTACTGAATATATCCACCTCAAATGCTTTTCGTTTTAGAATCATCTTAAATTTCAGGCTACGCATCCATTCCAAAGTAGACAAAAGCCTCTCCCCCCTCTTTGTTGCGTCTCTTGCAGATTCCATCTCCCATACAGACGAAGACGATGCACAAAAGGAAAACTCCATCGATTCAGCTCAGCGGGAAAGAAACTCCTAAATTTCGTATATCGCATTTGTCAACCCCCCTCTGCCCGAACTCCTCTTTCCAGCATTTCTAACCCCTAAAAGATTTTATTTTCTTTCTTCCCTCCCCTTCCCCCCTTCGCTTCTTTTCTTGTCGGACGAGGTTAAGTGAATGTTCGAACAGTTTAAAGGTAAGTGCAAAAGGAAATTGGGTTTTTATCATCTCCTTTCGAAGTTCCAACGATTCCCGCGCCACATGCTGTTAAATAAAGACGAGTACTCGGAAGCTCCCTCTGGTGGACAAAATGAGGTTTAGAATTTCTCGCGAATAAGGCAAGAAGGATCTGATTTTGTAGTCTCTCTGCGGAGAGGGTTTGGGCATTTGTTGGTCAAATTGTGGACACTGGGTACGGAAATGAGATTTCTGCGTCAAAGTGCTGCATTTGGAGTAGCCATCGCAATATCAGGGATTTTTTTTCTTTATGTGAGATCGTTTTATTCCTGATAGAAGTTCGTATTTCAATCCATTTGAAATCACATTTTAAAATGAAGTAGAGTTACAAAATAAGGAAATGAAACAACTTTTGATAAATATGGTACCATATTCTAGCAATTTTAAGAAGAATGATATTTATTCAAGTTTTAAAACATAGAACGCATAATGACACACGTATATCGAGAATGGTACCTTTTATAGTTCGATAATTTTTCTATCTGTTTGAATTATATATTGTATGTTAGCAACTCCTTCAAAATAATTCTTAATATAAAGCACTCATGAATTTGTATTTTAAATTTCTCTATTGTTTATGGGCTAGAAAAATAATTATCGATATAAATTGATTATCATTATATGAATTAAGTTATTCCAATTATTTATAATTACGTATCTTTTAAAAATTTTACAAAGAGTATATAGATACATTTTTTTAACTGTCATTAGACGGTAAGGAAGATGATTGAGCCATTATCCCTGTATACAAACTTCAAGCTGAAACAATGAGGTGTTTAACTACGATATATATTATACTAAGATAGCACACAGAATGAAGTTTTTTTTGTAATTCGTTATCGAATACAAAGATATTTTATACAGATACCATTTGATCATCACCAAAGTACAGAATATAGCAGAGCAGTTTTAAATGGCAAAAAAGTTTATTCAAAAACGAGATATTGCTTTAATTTATTCAATTTTATAACCTATTTTAATGACAGTGTAATTCAATCTATTGATAAATATTGTTTAAAGCAATTATATATTATTAGAAGAAATCGTATATTTTATAACACTCATTTTGTTTGTTTGAACTAATATTTCTAATATGTTTTTATGTTATGAAATTTTATTATTTTATAATAAAACTGTTCTTTTAATATTACTAATTAATATATATCTTAGAAAGTAAAGAAACTAAAAAAATTACGGCCTATTATGGAGGAAAGACAAAAAATGATTTGCCGTATTTCCAACATTTAATTTGGATACGTTTGAGGCTTCTTAAGAAATTCATAAAATAAAGAGTCAATTAACTTTGCAGAAATTATATGTAATTGATAAAATTGCATAAACACTTTGACTGCCAAGCCAAAATTGCAAATGTTCACCAGAGGCTAAAATTTGTATTTTTTCAACATAAAACTACATATAAAAGCAACATTTTTCAATCTGACCCATTTTGCAACACATTTGGAGATTTTCATCCTGGCTACCGAAAATGATAGTCAAAACACCCCACGAAAGATAGCGCGAATTCTTCAATGAAGGATCAAATGGGTGCTTATGCCACAACACATAGAAAACGTGTTAAAGGGTACAGATAACTAGGACGCATGGGTTAACGCATGGGTTGCATATCGACATGTAACAAACTCAAAAAGGAAAATTTGTAAGTTTAGGGGGAGCTTGCTTTTTCAGCTGCTTGGTATGGATATAGATCCCGATTTTGATGAGCAAAAAAGTTTTAAAAAACACGAAGTACTTGATTGATAGGGTCCATGAAAATGGTAAAAAGTTGCGACGTAAATGTCATATATGCTATATCAACATTTCTAAGACAGATTGTCGTAAACTGGCCAGAAAAAAAGCAACGCTAACTTCCACATATCGTGACAATTGTCGTAACCAGCCTCAATTGTGTCGTAATTTCTTCAATGCGAAACACTGAATGTAACTTTATTACCAAAAAAAGGTAATAACATACTGTATATATATATATATATATATATATATTAACAAACTGTAAATATATGTATTTATTATCACATTTTGCATATATATTTATCACATACTCTCTCTTTCTCTATTTTATATTATATAATATATACGCATCTATTATCTCGGAAAAATAACAAGAAACGGTGCAAAATATTAAAACGCAACTAAAACGGCATCCGCAATAAAAAGATATAACTTAAAAATTTCTCAATTCCTTTTAAAAACTTTATGGCCTCCGTTTGAATTATCATTTTAAAATGAGTTTTTATCTACCGTTTATCTTAAGAATAATCTGATATTGGTCTTAAATGTAAATTAATTTCCTTTCTAGAATTTAAAAAAAACCAAGCTTATATACCAAAACTAAATTCTCAGTCATTTGGGGCATAAAATGTTTTAAATAAGCATTTTTTCGGCATTTTTTGGTACGAATGTATTTTTCTTGATTAATGGAAACCATACTTTAACGTGTATGGTGGCCAAATTTTGTTATACTTTGTCCAGTACATAACACGCTACAGGGCTCCGAACACCTCCAGTTTCTCTGTTTGTATATTCTTCCAAAATGAAACTAATAACTTTAATTACTGTTTCTAAAAGGGTACACCAAAAACTTTAACATTTCTTTTTAACTGAGGCCTAATTAGAAAGCTGAATTGAAAATTTGAAAAGTTTTCATTTATTGATTGATTATTAGTCTTTTCTAAAACAATTCCCCATTTACATTAATAGGACTCTTAGCATTTCAGAAGCGAAACTACAATTTTTAATTATGCAGAGCTCTTTCCCTGCGACAGAAAAGTGACCGTTTCATAACAAGTTTGGACAGTTTGTTAATGGCGTTTGAAGACAGATGGCTTCGTGTATTCAATTTGGGGATAATAGTCGGGTAGTATTATTTGTATGGATGTTGTTATCATATAGTTTGTGGAAGAGAGCTTTTCTAAATGTTTGTTACTCACTATTGGAACAGTAGTTAGTATTATAATTACATTAAATCAAAAAATAATTACTATTTGAAATAATGTTTAAGTCTGATAAATATATAATTGGAAAAAAAACAAAGAAATGAATTAAAATCGCAGTATGTTTAAATTTTTATTTTTCATTTTAAAGGATTTTTATCAGTTTTCTTCAATAAAAAATTGTTGGCAATACTCAAATTGTGTTAAAAACTACATCTGAAATAGATTAAATTTCTAATTACTTGAATAAAAATTCATACATATTTTTTTAAAATCATTGGATTTTTTAGTATTCTGTTTTAGAAAGATTAAAAAAATAACTAAAAACTTTTCATTTAATAATAAATGTGTTTTCTTTCGCTGAGTAACTCACAGTATTATTCTTACTCAAAGTTATTAGAACAATTCACTATATTTCTTGATAATGAAATAAGTGATAAGGAACTAGAGTTGTTACAACATGGCGGGAACTAAAGCCATATCCATATATGGCACAGTAATGAAAAGTTCATTTATTCTGTTAATATAACCATATTAGAAGAAGTAACTAAATTTGAAACGTTAAGGACCACGTAAAAATGATTGAATTGTAGCCCATTAAGGTGCACATTTGTTTTTATGATATGTCGTTTAATATTGCGAATGTTATTTAATATCGTAAAATATATATGTGTAAAATGTACTGTGTTATCCGTATCAAATCTTCTCATAAAGATGTGCAAACCTTTTTCATTTTCTCGTATTCGCAGTAAAGAGGAAGTATAGTCATCGTCAAAGAAATTTGAACCCGATATTTTGACGAATCTTGACGTTTTAGACTTTCGTATGTTCTAATAACACATTTGTTGGAAAAGTCCATTTTTCTGTGACAAAGAACTCTAAAACGCTTTCAGATAGACTAGTACAGAATCTTTACACCTAATTTATAAATTTAAAATCGAATTTCGAATAAAACATCTTCACAGTTAGTCTGTCTGACTGTCTCAATATTATTTAATATTACAATTATCCTTAGTAGCACACAAATATTGTACTATATTGATCCATATTCGCAATACTGTTTAATATCATATAATATCGTACATTATTGTACAATATTACACAACAGGATGAGCTACCTGGGAAAAGAAGACGAATGGAGGACAATGTGTATATATATTTAATATTTATGGCATTGACTGCTATCAAGTTTTGAGTCAAATGTAAACTCGTTTAGACCGTCTGTCTGTATGTACTTTCAGAAAAAGTAAATATATCAAATTTGACTTGGAATTCTTTGACTATAATTGTAGTTTTCTATGTGGTTTTTGCTTCAACATGTAGATAAAAACGTCTAAGATAGAAATTTGATTCTTTGGATATTGTTAAATGAACCAGGATTTTCTCGCCAAATAAACAGTGATTACAATATAGATTTAGTAAAAATGCCATATTAATGTCAAAAAAATTGCTTTTAATTAAATATTTTTCAAGCTCATTTGATGATATTTGGACAAAAATGAACGAATTCAGAGTATCTTCTCTTCTATCCAACTATTAACACAATATAATATTCTAACGACTTTAAAGTTTGGGGAATTTAAAAAACTGTGATTGCTTTGTAAGCATATTGTAAAAAAATTGAAATTCAGAAGACTAAATCTCATTATCATCGCATATTTTCAGCATTATAAATTTTGAATCCGAAATAAAATTAATTCGATGGAAAATCTTTCAAAATTATTTAAAGTCCCTTCTATTATCGACGTTTTCCCATTTTCACTTCTGCTTTTCTATCTCAATATCAGATTGCCTTTTCAGTCACGATATTTTCATTTTTTTTTAAGTTTTTCTTTCTGAAAATTTTTTATATTATTTTTGTAGTCACAATATCCTTTAGTTTTACTTAAGCGGAATGCAAAGTACCTGAAAATGCATGGTGTCAATCCGAATGCTAACATTATTTTATTCTGACACAAGTAGTAACGTGCAGACTAAGAAAAATACAACTTAAGCTATGTAAATATTGATTTTTAATAATTTGCACCTTAAAAAAGTGTATATACACGGATTACTTTTGTTCGATGGAGAAAATTAAGGCTTAGGCAAATAGTCTCTTCAAATTAATAGATTTTCCTTTTTTTCATGCTTTTGAGTATATTTGACTTATAGATAATATTTCAAATTTTATTTTTGAAATGCTGCCAATTTTTTTAAAATTAACATTATAAAAAAAGACAGAATATTAAATGATTTTCTTGAAACAAAGAGCTCTCTAGTGTGAAGAAGCATAAAAATTCTAAGGGACAATGCATTAGTTTTTTAAGCATTTTTAAGCAACGAAATTGAAAATACTCTTTAATTAGAAAACTAAATATTTGATTTTTTTAATGAAAGATGTTAGTATTTTACAAAATAAAAAATTTATATATAAACATATTTGTGAGTTTTTATGTATATATAAAAAAGTGTTTATTCACATTATTAATATGAAACAAAAGGAAGTTTTAGATTTAAAAGTGTAGATAAAATAGATAATTAAAAAAAAACTGGGATATTTTTTACTGATATTAGGAATGATTTTGAATGAAAAAATCAAAAATGTTACATAATATGTGTGTACTATTATTCATTAAAAAATATATGTAAATTTTCAAATAATTTTGATACACTATTGAATAATTCGGCTTCTATTTAAGCATGATCTATTCGAAAAACTATATTTAAATTGTTAAGTGAAAATGTTTTTTACAATTTTGTGAAATGTTGATGTTGATGGAGTTTAATGGCGCTAAAACCACTTCTGATCATACAGCGCCAACGACAAGGTCTATGCGAGCCTATGGTTTGTAAAATTTTCACGTTTTAAAAGGTTTATCAAAATATCTGCTTTAAAACTCTATTTAAGGCCTTAAAAATATGTACAGAGGAACTGTCACATAGATTTAAAACATTGAAAAAAAGATAAAATAATTAAATAAGGTAAAAGAAACCAATCGTTTTTAAAAACGTTAAAAGTTGAGGATGAGGTGCTTTATGAAGGATGTCTTTCAATGCAAAATGAGGAGTATGAAAGTACCGAACTCGTTGAGAATCAAAACGTGGACACTCCATCAGTATGTGCTGAACTGTCAAAAGGCATTGGCATAAAATACATCGAGGGGCGGGCTCCCCCAACAACAAATGCCTGTGTGTGAGCCCAGTATGGCCAATTCTTAAACGTGTAATAACGGTATCCAATTTTCTGCTTTTTAAAATGGGCCAACACTCGATGGAACATTTGATAGAATGAAGCTTATTTGCCTCTTTACTGTCCCATTCTGATTGCCATTTCCTATATAGAAGGGTTTTTAAGAAAATGAAATGTTATTGTGAAATGTTATCAAAATTAATGAATTTACGTGACTACATCATTTTTAGCACAATAGAATGGCGATAATGTATCCATTAAATGGCTTATGTATCCTTTAATAACTGGAAGTGATATACAAGGGAAATTTCTCCTTCATTCACCAATAATTTTATAAGGATTGGTCGAATAAGAAACAAGAAATTCAGAGAATAAGAATTCAACTTATAAAAGCAATGGGATTAATTAGAAAAGGTAATCTAATATATGTAATGTCATTTTCTTAATTTAAAAATCAATCGAAATTATGCACTGAAATTTGATTTTAAAACATCTGGTATCTAAGGAATTAAAATCACTAGGAACTTATTTAACAAAGATTTCTATGATAAGATTATTTGCAGAAATATATTTCATTTTCGATATCAAGGAATAGATAAAGAAACGAAAATTTCACTCCGGTTTCCCTGCCAGCGTGGCTCATCTACAAAGCCGAATGAATTTTATTTTTCCTAGAACCTATTTTTCGTCTGTCTGATTCAAACAAAATTATTTTTATCTTTTCATAGCGTAAAGAATGTTTAGCCTTAATTTAAATTTATGAGTTTGTTCTTCGATCGAATCAATCTAAAAATGTAAAAGATAAATTATTATCTTGAACAAAATAGCGTAAATAAAAATGTACTTTAAGGTTTGTCAGGATCAAAAGGACCTTTTCTCCAAATCAACATATTTAAAATTATCAAGAAAGCCAAACGAAGTCCTCAAGCTATAGTTATAAATCAAATTTAATCCTTTTTTGCTTTGACTAGTTGTATGTGGTTTTTGGATTTGCTATCAATAGTATGATACTATCCTTTAACTTCGATAAAAGCCTGGAAAACAGTTTATCCTGCTTCTCAAGGATAATCAATGGATAAACTACGAAAATATTTACTGTGAAACTTCATGATTCTGATATTAGTCCATTAATAGTCGCTTGCTCTTCACCGCTTCTCATATTAAATTAAATAACATAAACTGTATTTCATTGTACATTATAAATGTCGAAAATAATCCTAACTGAGTTTGGAATGTTGTGAAAAACCCTTGAAAATGCTTTCAAAATATTACATCTCAAAATGTTTCATTTCACATGTAAACTTTTGATCTCAGATATGTCATTAAAGGTTGCCTTTTTTGGCTCAATTTTTTTTAAAAAAAACCTTGATTTCTTGGTAAAATTAATAACATAGATGCCAGCCTTAAAAACGAAACAGTTACAGCAATTTATTTTGTCTATGACTATCTTTTAGTTTCAAATATTTCTTTCTTTTGTTGGGATAATATATAGTTAATAAAAATTGACTGAAATGATAAAATTAATAATATCATTCCTGTACGGGTTTATTTTCTTGTCAAATTTTAAATACAATAAACTAATTTGTATTTATCGTAAAATGTTTATCTTAAATTCTTTTCACTATATAGTTTTTGCAATAACTTGATGTCAGAAAATCTTATTTAATGACTTTCTGTCTCGTTATCAAAATATAAAGTCATTTTATGTTAAATTAACTATCGCCCTCTGCAAAATTTTAAGAAATGTAATCCCTAAGTTTTGGAATTTACTGATAAAAATTTGGAAATTAATCTTAATAATTGTACATGACATTTCTGATACATATGTGCATAAGTATTATATTACATTATATATATTGTTAAAAACGGGCAACCACCATGAACGGGCGTCGAAGAAGAAAACGTTAGCGACGGTTGACGAGGAGCTTTGTGCCAGCCGAGTGGATTAGGCGAGGGGAATATTCTGGAGGCCGCTGGATCCTTCACGATCTTTTCTAAAGTTTCGCGTGCTCCTGGGGGCTTGCTCGCTCGCTCGCTGGCACGGTTATATAAAGGACGGGTTGCCGCTGTTTAAGGAGTTCCTCTCGAAAGAATAGTGATTCATTAGACTAGCGGCTAACTTTTCTCTCTTGTTATTACTGAGCTGTGTTTACGTTTGCTGTTAATGTTGCGTTATTGACCTCGCTGTGATTTACTGTTTGCTGTCCTATACGATAGCTGTTTCGCAGTCTGTGTTTATTGTGCGTAAGTCTTGCATTTACGCTGTAAGTGACTGTTGACTGCTGGATTGTTTTTATTTGAAGTTTTACTTTGCCAAGTCATCCTGCAAATAGCTGTAAATAAATTTGTTTGTTCTGTCCTCAAGTAAAGCCCATTCAATCCAATCCCGCTACGCTAAAAACGTAACAATATGAGAGAGAGATTCTGAATTTATTAAGCTCACCTCTTAAGAACCTTTATTGACCATTTCAAAGAAAAAACGTCAAACATGAATGCAGTTTCCTCAAAAAAATATTTTTACTCCTCTTATTTAAAGTAGATAAATTATTTTTTCAAGTAATTATATTATCTCATAAAAAGTGTTGCAAATATGCACTAATAGGGCTTTTTTTATAAAACTAAAAAAAATATTTAGATAAATACAATTTCATCATTTAATATTTAAGAAAAAATCTTTACCTACAAAAATTGCTTAGAGAAACTTGTATATTCCTTGTTTAACTAGACATTAGAGTAGTAAAAATATTAAACAATCCAAGATCCATTTGAAAATACTACTATAGGTACAAAATAAATATAACTAAGATTTTTGAGGAATGTTGCTATTTCTTTTATAAAACCCCACCATTCATATTTAATAATAATTTCTTTTCCATATAAAAAGATTCTTTCAAAAAAATATAGTTAAGCATTGATTATTACACTTACAGTACTGACGGCGATGATATATTGTATTCAACTTTCAAAGAGACTCGATATTTTCAATAAATATTTCTAACATATCATTTCGTCTGGTAGATATATAATTGAATGAAAAAAGGAAGGAATATATAATAAATAATTTATCTACATGCATATAAATTCATGAATATTTGATGGAAACATAGTAAGAAAGATAACTCTATTTATCAATTTTATTATCTTGGCAGCATAAGGCAAAAATGCGAGAAGAAAGATACAAGATAAAACCAGAAAAAATTTAATAATCATATTCTTGAGGTAAATTCTGCCTTGCATGAAATGTTAGGATGTTTATGAGGCTTGGGATTAGAAAACAGTGTGTTGTTTAAGAGTCATGGTGATTGGGTACCACTATATAAATTTCAAAGTAAAAATATATATATGCTTTCCTATAAATAGATTGTTCATGCAACAATCAGTAAAAGAAAATTGATCAGCATCACGTTTTATTTTTTAAATTTATAATAATAATAAAGATGAATGCGTTTATTTAAATGTGTTTTGGCAACATAATTTACCGTCTTAATCATGAATGTCAAATTCAACATAAATATAGTTGGAGGATGAGAAAATACGTTTTGACAAAACTGGCTGAGATTTTTATTTATGTCGGAATTAAGTATTCATTTATGCTGAGTTTCCAATATGTAGAAATTTTTTTTATAACTAATGCACAAACTGAATTTTTGCACTACTTAGTTGTCTTTTGTCATTGTCGTGTTTTAAGTCCAATAAATGTAGATGTGATCATTGTTCCTGAATTTTAAGAATCCTTTAAAATAGTTTTTAATATATTTTTTAATGATTCCATTAATGGAATGAAATTTAAGCAAATCAACTCTTATTATTTCATACAATACTTAATCATGATTTTTTTCCATTGTTGAAAACTAACGCAGACATATTTTAGTTTATTATCTTTGCACTTAATATACGAATATCAGAATGTGAAATTACTCTATCAGGAAGGAAAGTGTGCAACTTGATAGTCAATTATCTAAATAATTAGGTTTTTAATAGTTCCAGGATAGCATAATATTAGGTTGGAGAAAAAGAAATCCATTATTATTTTAAAGCCATCTACCAAGAAAATAATGGATTTCTTTTCACTACCTTTTCTTTCCATAAGGAATTTTTGAAAATAATGGGAAAAGAAATCATTATTTTCTCTATAGATGGCTGTAAAATGATAATGGATTTCTTTTTTCCCAACATGATATTTTACAACTTTAGAAAGTTCAACAAATGCAAGATTACTAAAATAACATGGTTTTATAAATCCATTTTTTAATTCGATAATTACAAATATTTTGTTGAAAGACCTATGAATAATTTATACATGAGACATTAAATTGAAATTAATCACTAACCCCTTAACTGGTTTATTTTCGTTACTCTCTAATAAGATGACACCTTCTATTTTGGGAATATTTTCTTATTTTGATTCAAATGGAAATCCATGGAATACTTGGCTTATCTACGTATTCGAAGTCACTTTACTATTGAATTATAATTGTTATGAATGATTTTTTTACAACTAACTCCTAAATTGATTTCCTTAATGGCTAGAATTGAGCCACTTGATCTCCCTAATTGGCTAGTGTAAACTATATAATATAATTCAATCTACTCAGACTTGAATGCTATCAAGAAAATTTATATATTTAGTATCTTTCTAAAAATATTAAAACTAAAACTAGAAATATTTCGATTATCGCAGCATATCGAAATTCTCCGAGAAGAATGACACCAGATTAAAATTCTTCAGCCGTTCAGACAAAAGGGAGTATTTTACGACCTAAACAATAGAATCCGAAAGATGCATCACTCATGAAATACCAAGTTCATAAACTATGAAAGATCCTCGCGTGTCATTGGATGGAGCTACTGGTTTGGACGAGGCATTTCTTTGTGCTGGGATGAAGAATAATGCCATTGTCTACACGAAAACCGAGACTCTCTCTACTAGACTAAAAGCATTTCTCTCTTGTTATTCCGACTCACGAAATATATATTTATATATGCAGTTCATGTATCTTTCAAAATAGTTTAGTTTCAAATGTCAGATATATATTCTGCGAAAATTGAAGATATCTTGAATTTTAAAATGCCAGTTCGATCTCTTATTCTATCATCATTGAAGGATTTTCGAATGTTGTTGTTTCGTCAATGTGGCCAGAATGATTTAATTTAAGTGCAACTAAGAAAGATAAGAGATATTTTTCCTTTTAAAAATCTTATCGTGAGATTTTAATCATCCAGCAGATCGTTTTATTCTTTTATCCTGCTGAAGCAACATCTGCTAGATCATTAACTTTATTGACAATCATTACCATCTTGGAAGGATTTTCAAATGTTGTAGTTTTAACGAGATGCCGCGGGTAGTTTAGTTTAAATGCAACAAAGAAAGATAAGATACATTTTTTTCTTTCAAAATTCTTATCATGACATGTTAATTATTCGGCAGATTGTTTTATTCTTTTATTAGGTTGGATCATCATCTGCTAGACTTAGGTTGGATTATCATTTGCTTCTAAGCTGAATTGACGATCATTACCATCATTGAAGAAATTTCAAATGTTGTTTTTTGTTAAGTTGTGCAGGCTAGTTTAATTTAAGTACAACTAAGAAATATAAGATATATTTTTCTTCTCAAAAATCTTATCTTGACATTTTAATTATCTGGTATATAGATATTTTTATCCTTTTGTATAGATAGTCACGGTGGATAGTTTTATTCTTTTATTCAGTTGGATCATCATCTGCTAGATTCTTAGTTGAATTGAAGATCATTACCATCATTGAAGGGATTTCAAATGTTGTTGTTTTGTTAAGGTGCCCAGGCCAGTTTAATTTAAGTGCAACTAAGAAAGTTAAGAGATAATTTTCCTTTCAAAAATCTTATCGTGAGATTTTAAATCAACCATCAGATAGTTTTATTCTTTTGACATGCTGGATCACCATCTGCTAGATCACAAGTTTTATTGCGAATATTATCATCATTGAATGGATTTCTAATTTTTTATCTCATGCCAACTCCACGGGTTTGTTAGAAGATAAGTTAATGAACTTGTTGGGTTGTATGTTGATTGCGGTAGGGCCGAAATCCGAATCGTATGGTTGGTAGCCGAGTAACATACCGATCGAGCGAAAGGGACCCTTCAGCTCGAAAGTTATTATCTGGCTTATACAGCGAATCCCCACATACTCTCTCACCAATGAGTCGGTAGATTAGACGAGCGATAGGTATGTGAAGTGTTGGTGGTGATGTTAACAATTTCCTATTTCATGAGCTTCTAGTTCTTTGAGTCGCCCATAGAGGGCGCCACGACAGTTGAACGAAGCTAATTGCGAATGTTGCGTTTATCCAATGTCGGTCGCCGGGTTACTATGTTAGATGTGTGTGGAGGATATCGCTAGGCCCGAACTCCAAATCTTATGGTTAGTAGCCGAGTAACATATCCGTTGGGCCAAAAGTGCACATCAGTCCGAGGGATGTTATCTGGCTTATATAGCATTCACAAAATACTTTTATCCTTTATCGATATCAAATCTTGAGTTTTTTATCATCCAGCAGATAGTTTTATTCTTTTATAAAACTGGATGGCTATCTGATGGATAAATATGTTATATATAAAGAAATAAAAGAATAAGATTTTTTCAAGATATGAAAAATTAGATCATAATACTTCCATCTACATCCTTTAAAATCAAAGTTAAAAGAAAGAAAGGGAAAAAAATTATATTTCTATTCTCTTATTTCTGTTACAGCAATAAAATTACAGCTTTTACACCGACATCAAAGGGAAATTACAGATTTAACATTTTAACGATCTAAACAATTTCATTATCTTCTTCGAGGTAACTTTATAAACAAGATAAAAATAATTAATAATTTTTACAAGCGGTGGTTTTATCATACAATTTTTAAGTATTAATTTTATTTGGACTAAACTAGGAAATAGTGAAGGTCCATTGCTTTATTTTAGTCACAAAGAATGAAGTAGAAGTCGGATTGGAATAAAAATGCACTCATGTATAATGTTTTTGCAATATAAAAATTAATGTATAAATTATGATTATATACTCAGTATTTTCTTTTCTCAATTTCAGTTAATGTACTTGGCCTTTGTTATCTATATTTGCTTGGAGATAATGAATCTATAAATTATTTCATTCATTCATTTTCAGTACTGCTAAATAACAACTTTAAAAAAACAAAATAATTCCCAAAAAATGTGAAAAAGAAATTTCAGCTGAGTAAAAGTAAAAAAATTTGGTAGAATAGATAAAACTGTATTCCAAAAATATGTTCATTACATTTTAAAATATTAATAAGAAAGAAGGTACATTCAGTATTTTGTGCCCTTTTAATAATTCCGAATTTTAAAATTAAACTTTTTTTCCAGCAAAGTAATATGATTTGAAGTTAATATAGAAAAAAGACAAAATTCCTATCGATTTCTAATCGACCATCTGTAATTCAACTAAATTAGCGTTTTGAAATTTCACGGCATTATTTCTCTTTTCATAAAAAGTAAATGCATTGGGTTCGGATGAAACGGTCTACTAATTTTGGAGATATGAAATATGCATACAAAACCACAATACCATATTTATATTAGGATAAGTATAGGTTAATTGTCGGCTTTCTGTCACAGAGGTAGCGCGTCTTCCTCGTGTTCTGGGAGTCCTGAATTCGAGTTCCGGTTTGGGCATGATTGTTCTTCTGAGTGCTATCTGTGAGATGTATGACTGTGCCCCCCTGTAAAAAGGGGCTGTGCAAGCAAATGTAGTGAGTGTGTAGCCAAGTCGTACTCTTGGCCCTAGTTGGTGCTACTTCAAAAACAAGAGACGCTCCTTTCGGCTTAAATCTGCTGCTGTATCAGCAGGGAGCTTGTCCATGGCAAGTGTCATAAATAACAACAACATAGGTTAGCTTCAGACGAAATTCTTTTGGATTTATACTGTAATAAACAGATTTTTAAATGAAAAATATGAAATTTGTGCCTGTGTATCAATTAATTCAAAACAAAAAGATATGGCAAATATATTTAATAATCGTTCAGAGGAGAATAAATGTGGCTTACAATTACCAATTTACAATAGAAAGTGACTCTCATTCCCCATTATTTCAAGAATTTTATATAATTTATTGGAATTTTTTCGGTAAAAAGTCATAGAATATCAGCGAATTTTACTAATAAATTGAAATTAACTTTTCATACTGAGAAACCAACAATATATATAAATATATATAAATTTAAATACATAAATGAAATCGAAACGTGCTTAATATCATTGCTAGAAACTGAGATTGAAACGCCTTTTGCAAAACCTCTTTTAAATTAAGTTTCGAATTTTAAAATTAAACTTGAAATATGAACAGTTAGTTATAAGAATATTTTTCAATATAACGTGTACAATATACGGACATTTAAAATTTTCGAGCAATTTTTTGGGGTTGAAATTTTATAATAAAAAATTTTCTTATCGTTATGACATGAGTTAAAGCTCACTCATGACCCTTAAAAAGAGCAGTGGTAAATATAATTACCATATTTATCATCTATTATAACGGTATTTAATTATTTTAATTATTTTCTTTTCTTTTCTTTTTTTTTGCTTTTTATAGTTATTATTAAAGTTTAATAGAATCTTCAGCATCCAATTATCCTGTTTATCCCCTATTTTTATATTATCAAACCAACTGTTGATGGTAATATGCATATAAAGGGTTAATGTAATTTTCATGGTATACATAAAATTATATGTAACCTTCTTTATCCTATTTCTTGTAAGAATGCTGTATACGATATCAAAAATGTTTGAATTATGTAAATAAAATTTTAAACATTATTTCATATACTACAAGAGTAAAAAAATGTATACTATGCTCTATGAATTAATTCTATGCATTAAATTAAGAAAATCCTTATACAGCTACATAAATCATATAAATTTATATCAAGCTCATCAAAACATTCATACATTTTTGAAGATGTTCTAAAAAAAGAAGAAAAATCTCATTTCAATATTAATAATCTGAAAGAAGTGCCGGACAGTTCTAAATTGAATATTCGAAAGGAAAATTTAATAAAATCCGGACATAAGGAATCGGATCTCTGGCGGAAATTCTTCCCTGACATCCTTCAGAAAACTCTCCATTAAGAAAAGACTTGCTAGGCATAAAAATGGATTTCGTATACGTGTGACTTGAAGACTTTAGTCATCACCGTCAGAAAGTGTCTGACAGCAGATGTCAGAAACTTGTATTATATATATTTTTTCTGTCCAATGGCGCATAAGATTATTTTTTTAAGAATTCTATTTTGCTAGTTCATAAGATTTATTATATCACACTGCTCATATTAATCTATTAATCATTTAAAAATTCTTTTGTATGATAAATTGGAAATGTTAATATATCTGAAGTGTTTTATTTTTATAATTGAGTTGGAACTGAGTGATATACAATATTTTAGAACTATTTGCCTTCTTGTTCTATGTGCAGTAAAATAAACCTGGCTATGGTTAAACTATTTTTTGTTTAAGCATATATAAGTAAGTTATTATTACAGAAGTAGTTCAGTAGGAGTAAGTTAAAATTCCTATATAGACAACTACGACTTGCCCTGAGGAACACGAAAATATTTGAAAGATCAGACCATCGCAAAAACATTGCATTGAACTTTGGTTGATTCATATGGACTATTATCAGCAGTGGGAAATATGTTCCGTCATCAGATGAAGGTAGTTGATCCAACAATTTCTTTATCTACCCGAGTGTCGAGAACTATTTAGGAACCATCTCATGCTCATGCCTGAAGTGGAAAATCTAGAACGCTAGATATCGGTTAATGGCGCTTTGTTCCATAGGAATACAGGAAACAAAATTATCAAAATTTAAAATTTAATTCGTAAGAATAGGATTTAACTTCAAAATTAGGGATGCGTATATTTTGTTGTGACACCAATTATTTCAACTTCTTAGAAAAAAATATTTTTATTTACAATTTAAAAAAAAGAACTTAAATATTTTATTTTCACAACGCGCTTCACCAAGGAAATGTGTGAAAGCGATTAGAAGAGAATGGAGAGAGAAAAGCTATTTTAAAATCATAGTGGGATGATGAATGGCACGGCAATTACGTCACACAAATTCTCAACGGAGTCTGTGGTTTACAGATATCTGATACTTATGATGGATATATATGATTCATGACAGGTCTTTACTACAAACTCAAACGAGTACCCCATTAATTTTAATCTAACAAGTTCTTTTTCTAATCTTCTTTGCTTCGATTCTGTATTATTATTATTATTATATATATATATATATATACAATGAGAACCCTTCCTTGTAAATTTGTAAATATCGCCTTTCATCATTTATAATACATGGCACATAATTTATCAAAACAATTTGCATTCTCATGGATGATGCCCCATGCCCTCATTCGAAATAAAGCAAAAATGATTTTAAAAATTGAAAGTTTGGCATCATTTAATATTGTAAGTGATTTGTAAGCTTTTTATAAGCATCTTTTGTATTTTAGAGTAACGATTTCCTTTATCAATAAATTTTGGAAAGACGTAAATAGCTTCTTTTTTTCCATCTTATCTTAACTTTCTAATTAAAGTTTTTATAAGCGTTAGATCTATACTTACAAGTGCCTCTGAGTAGCATCAACTTAATTTATTAAATCTAGTAAATTAATCTATAAGAACTTAATCAAAATCTCAAATGCTTCGGAAGGTTACATTCAAAAAATGCAATTCATTTAAGAAGTAATTTTAGCTCAATTTATAAAATAGGAGTTTAAAAGTTTAAACAAAAAATTTAAATTACAAAATATTCATTTTTTTCTATCTGAATCTTAACTTGAGATTTACTACTGAAGATATAAAATTCAATAAAAAATTAAATTAATTAATTATTTATTCTTAATAAAAATCCATTATTGCAAACTTACTTTATTAAAATTTTTATAAATATTTTCTCTCAAACATTCAAAATTAGTTTTGAAATATATATATATATATATATATATATATATCAACTGATACTGTTCATTTGCTATCCATGATTGATTATTGTCCGTGTATGGGTGGTAATTGCTTAAACTCTGGCAGTATATCTATATCTTATTAAATTTTTATCTATATCTTATTAAATTTTTAAAATTAAATGGCAAAAAATGTTGAATTTTAAATGCCGAAACGAACATTAATAGGAGAAAAAGCATTCGGTGTTTTTATGCGGGAAATGAAACCGTATTTTCTACCTAATTTACTAAACGTCCAAACTTATCCTGCCACACACACAGATTTTAAATTTATTAAAAGATTATTGAATTCCTTTCTGAAAATATTGAGTTATTATTTTTCAGAATTTATAAAGTTTAATTTTATAAAACATCTAGCATTTTCATTATAACACTTAAAATATAATTCATCAGTTTTCCTAACAAATTTATTATCTTTTTTTTAATATGCATATTATAATAGGATAACTCATAAAAATTCATAATATTAAAATTGTATTAATTCGTATTAAAATTGGGAAATATGTGATGAAATAGGTTTATTTCATCATATATTTCAATTTTTATCAGTGTGACATAACAATCTCAGAATACAAGCTTGATTAATAAATACACAGTAGAAAATTTAAAAATTATCAAAAAGTAACTTACCACTGCCGGACTTCTTTTTCGGTAACTGCAATAAAAAAAAGAAATTAATATTCAGTTTTTCAATATTATTTAAATAAAATTAAATGAAATACTATATATTAATCGAATGTGTTAATAATAAATGCATGACTGATAATAGGCACTCATATTTTGATGAAAATCGTAGAATTCTTTCAAATGCTTAGGTAAAATGTTTAAAATTAACTTTGGATTCTGCCTTTTAATATGGAAAGCAAATATATTTATTGATTTTTATTGAGTTTCTTCATTTTATTATAAACTATTAAACTAAATATTTGCATTTATTTGAGCAAATTTATTTTTTAAAAAGTGTATTTAAATAACATATAAATGTGCTTAAATAAAAAAAGATATATTTTCTTTAATAATCTTAAAAACATTTTCATTAGGAAGCAAAAACAAAAATAAAAGAATTGTGCGTTTTGTTTTTCCACAAGAGAAAAAGATCGGAAAGCTTACAGAAACAAAAACTTTTCCCATAATGCATTTTTCATGATTTGTGATAAGCTCGAGATAAAAAATATAAAGGAAAACCAAATTCTTTAAGATATTACACGAATTTATTTTGTTTAAGAGGAAGTTTTATATTTATTTCAAGAACTATTAAAAATAGATTAACTATGAAAAATTTCAAATGTATATTGAAAGTAACAAAAAATGCATTCAAAAAGTTTTCAGAGATTGCAAATTAAAATTAAAGAAATATTTTCAATAGAATCATATGACCTTATAAACCATCCATTGTAAAAACTCTTTATGGATGTAAGGGTAATATATATTTTTTTATTTATAGAATTTTTCATCACTATAAATAATGTATTTCAAAAATTTTATTGTTTTTATTATGTGTATTTAAATTAAAAATTCATTTAAAATTTAATAAAATAAGGATATGCAGAGATATCTGCAATTTTATCGATTAAATATTTTATCTTAAATCAAGAATGTGCAATATATTATCCTTTTACTTTAATCGTCTAATTTCTTTCAATTCCGTATATTATATTACATGTGCCACTAACACTGTACATGCAACGCAAAAAAAGGATTTCGCTAATATAAATAAAAATTCAGAAATATTATATGCATTAATTTTGACTAAGATTTATAATAAAAAAAATTTATGAATTAGTCAAGTCAGTTTTAAAAGAGCTGCGATGATTGATTTAAGAAAATACATATGAGTAACTTATTTTGAATAAATATATTGAAAGATAGTTTTAAAAATAATAAAAAATTATTATTTCCTAATTTAAGCTGATTGATTTTGAAATTCAATGAATTAAAAATCATACATTTATAAATTGTGAAGTAAAGAGTTGCATGCATTAAATATTCTTTTCAATAATATAGAGTTTATATTATTTATTTTTTAAAAAATTTAAAAAAAATCTATTTAATAATGTAATTTAAAAAAAAATTATATGTTAAACTCCCAGAATTCTTTTAAATTCAGTTAAAAATTATTTAAGTAACGATACTATAAAGAATGAAAAAATAAATCAGGCATAATATTACAAAAATATTTCTTTAAATTATCATTGAAATGTGAAATTTTGAACCAAAAATTAAAATAAATTTTTTACTTATCAACTAAAAAAATATATTTACTTAAATTATAATTAATGAATTCGGCTTTATATGTTAATTATATACACTTATATTTAATAACATAAACTTGAAATTTATTTCTAAATTCTTCGATGGGTTAATAATTAAATGATGCATGCATAATATTTATATCTCAATTACTAAATGAAACCATCCAAAAAATTTCCGAGAAACCGAAGTCATCAAAATATCATTATTTTGTTGAAATTTGATAAAATGGAAATATTGATTCAGATTTGAAGTTGAATTGGCTTCAAATCATTGATCTCGACGTAATTTATATAGAAAATAACAAGATAATAACGACTTCCACTTGTATCGTAATTCAACTCATTTTTAAATAGCTGAAGCATTTGCAGAAGAAATTTGGAGCATTGATTTTAGAGTTATTTTTTTTAAATCTGTAATGATAATCACAAATAGTAAAATATTCCGAAAGAAGAATTTTTATCTTTTAAGTCTATACATTAAAAAATAAATTCAAATGGAAAGTTTTGTGAGTTGAAGAATGGAATAGCTTTAAAATTCTTTATTTCAAAAACACAAGACAGAATCGAACAGTACTTTAGAACATAATTGATGAATTTATAAAAAGGATTTTAAGTAACCTTTAATTGACAATACTGTTTATGTTTTATATTAATAACAAAATTATTATAATTAAAATTAATGATTAATTTAATTTTTTAGAATATTGACTCAGATTTTAGACATATGAAATGATTTTTCATAATATGAATTTCTTTTAAATACTAAATCTAGTTTTCTAAGATTTCTAATCACTCTAACATCATTATTTAATATAAATGGATTGAAAATTTTCTTTACAAATTTACTGATTAAAAAAGAAAATTATAATATTAATCATTCTAGTATGAAAAAATATGTCGATATTATAAACATCAGTTCCCCTAAAAAACCTATTTAAGTTAATATGATATATTTTATGGATCTGAAATCAAACTTTTCAATAGGAAATCATTATAATTGTAAAATAATATTCGTTCAATTGATTATTTAGATTTAATTTTCGCTATAGGGATAGCTCTTCTTTACCGTCAATTGGTTTGAGTCCAAGTTCGGGCATGGTTTTTTTTCTGTGCTCTGTCTTTAAGGTGAATGCCCATGTGAACAGGGACAGTGCAAGCTAATGTTTGATGAGTGATTTACAAACGTCGTACTCTTGGTCCTAGTTGGCGCTATTTCAAAAATAAGAGACGTTGATTAGACAATCATCGAGTACCTCAGCGAGCTAGTCTATGGCAAGTGCCATAAGAAACAACAACAAAATTAATTTTCTCATGTATATGTTAACTTTTGAATTTAATTCATTTCCTAATTAGATGACAAATCGTCTTTAGGTCATTAAATTATCCTTAAAATAACATAATAGAAGCATTTAAGATTTTTAGACTTCATCTAGTTAATTTCCGTTTTAAATAACATACTTTTTACAATTTCCAGATTTGATACTAAACAAAATTCAATAATTCGATACACTTTTCAGATACGTCAGTATAACGTAAGAAATTAAAAAAAAAATTTGAAAAAGAATGTTTACAAAAAATTCTTTTTATCAATGAACATCATAGTTTAATTTCATTTTATTAGTTTTTAGCATCAATAATAAAATATTTCCGATTCCCCTGAATTCCACTTTGATTTTTTTACTACAACCATGCATGTTTGAAGTATAAAAAATTACTAACATATTAAAGTAATTTGCTCAAAATTTCAATATTTACAGGAGTAATCTTTGTGCAAAATCTGTAATAAAAAGCACGTTTTGATGGCAATCTTAAGAATAAAGGATTTTGCTGATGCATAATATATAATAGTTAGTAAAAAATATAACTTTTGTCTGACTCGGAGAATCGTCAGTATGGCTTTATTTAAATATATGGGCTGTGCACGGAACTATTAAGAATTATACAGATTTTATTTTAGTTGGATTATTTTTATTAGAATTGATTTTTTAAAAAATAATTTCATTGCACTTTTTACTACTTTAAATTTTACAGTTCTAAATATCTTGTTTGATATCGTTTTTTATACATTGAAACCATTTGTTTACTCATACATTGGAACTATTTGTTTATATTCATACAATGGAACTCAGTGTTTGTACCTAACAAATTGGGATTTTAAATTGGCAACTGAATTATATTTGGATTGCTATCATTTTAAATGATGCCTTTAAACTTAATATATTTCTAGTACACAAGCTAGGCGTCATCTTAGTTTTGCGAACATGGCATGCAAAATATTTGTCGACAGTATTTGCCACAAGTAGTGGTAGATATGCAGATGGATATAGTGGTAGGTTCGTGCCTTTATAATAAATACAATAACGATGTAGGTTCTCTACCTCTACTCCGATGACAACTCACAACACTGTGCAAGAGGTGGTCAAAGGAGTCAAGTCATAATGAAAATTAGTACATGTTCAACTTAATATTAGTTTTTATTTTCGGTTATTCAAATAGTATAACGATTTAATTGATTATGTGTAATTTCTTGAAAATACTGTACCAAGTTTATCCAAATTTAAATTAGACCGCTAAAATCATTATATATTACCGGATATTTGAAGTTTTTACCTGAAATTTGGTGTTTACGGTACACCCTAGAAATAGTCGACGGAGAAAATCCAAATTTCCTCTGTACTTAGGAAACGCTGTGCTCCCTTTCTCAATTAATCACCGTTAAAAAACGCTTAGATCTTGATAACCTGCCATTATTACTCAAGAATCGAGGTAATAGCCTTTTCAGTCACCTGTTGTCTTACATACTTACTATCGATCGCATCGCGTTATGCTGATTGAGTGAACACTTCCATTATTTGCATATGATCTGCTATATCAGTTTTTCTGGCGCAGTGTGATTAAAAGTTATCATCTATATTTATGTCAATTCATATAATAATTTTTGAAACATTCACTATACAAGTTTATGCAAGCAATTATTTGAACATTTAGTTTTGTTTAGTTA
Source organism: Argiope argentata (assembly GCA_026289955.1). Lineage (NCBI taxonomy): Eukaryota > Metazoa > Arthropoda > Arachnida > Araneae > Araneidae > Argiope > Argiope argentata. The sequence continues at coordinate 799,291 of JAOUZG010022062.1, forward strand.
GAAAATAAAGGAATAAAAATACCAATGTATTCATTTTTAGTTATTCTTTATAATAATAAAAATAATTTCTGGTCGTAATTTAGACGGTACAAAATTAAAGTAAAATAAGTTTTAGAATCTAATACATTAAAAAACTCAAACTACTCACTAAACCTTTATTGTTTTTACCAAATTTTACAATTTAAATTAAGCATTCGAATCTTACAATAAAATAATAGTATTTTAAATTAACCCGGAACTTCTCCACAGACGCCCCGGTATATTGCAGCTACGTCAACATAATCTTCTAATTTGAAGCTATTCCTCAGATGTATTTTATTCTCATCGGATTGACATGGGAACCCACTAAAATGACGTTTAGAATTAACTTAAACAGCTTAAAGGTTTCGTTTGAAAACGGAGGCACTGTGCCCCACTTTCCAGTCTAAATCTTTGGGGGAATTATTGATGCGCTAAGTCACCATTGTTAAATAACACTAAACTTCATTCTCATTTATATCGGAATTAGTGAAGAAAACTTATTTATTCAGCAATCCTAAGCCAAGGATATTTAACTATTCCTCTATCTTTCAGTTCAGAATTTGAAAGTGTATACTGCTTATTAGCTCATAAATTATACTCCAGAATTCATCTGAAATTTTCTGGTTATATTTTATTAATTTGGAAACCTTATTTCTCAATCAATTTATTATCAACTTTAAATGTTCCATAAAACAGTAAAGATAATATTAAATTTAGTTTAATAGGGTTATCAGTCTAGGTTCCGATTGTTGTTGGTTTTTCAAAGAAACAAATATTTGTATTATTTTTTTATTAATATAATAATGAAACGATGAATAATTGTAAAATTAATTAATTAGATTTGTAGCGTTTAAAGAAAACAAACACATTTTGATGCAAATATTAGCATTCATTTACAAAATAGATTGTTCTAGTTTAAAAATATTTCTATAGTTTCCATTTATAGTTATAATTTTTATGCGACAACATAATTATTCTTTTATTCAAACAGAATGCAGCACAGAATGATAATATAGAATAGGTGGTTAAAAGTGAAGGCCCAAAATGATAGCATAGAATAGATGGTAAAAAGTGAAGGCCCAAAAGGATAATATAGAATAGGTGGTAAAAAGTGAAGGCCCAAATTGATAAAATAGAATAGATGGTAAAAAGCGAAGGCACAAAATGATAATATAGAATAGATGGTAAAAAGTGAGAGCACAATATGATAATATAAAATAGGTGGCAAAAAGTGAAGGCACAAAATTATATTATAGATTAGGGGGTAAAAAGTGAAGGCCTCAAAGGATAATATAGAATAGGTGGTAAAAAAATGAAAGTCCAAAATGATAATATAGAATAGATGGTAAAAAGTGAAGGCACAAAATGATAATATAGAATAAATGACAAAAAGTGAAGGCCCCAAAAGATAATTTAGAATAGTTGATAAAAAGAAAAGGCCCAAAAGGATAATATAGAATATATGGTAAAAAATGAAAGCCCAAAGTGATAATATAGAATAGGTGATAAAAAAGATAATATTGAATAGATGGTAAAAAGTGAAGGCACAAAATGATAATACAGAATAGATGGTAAAATGCGAAAGCACTGTATTATGTGAAAAAATCTGACAAAATAGAAAATAAATTCTTAACAATGATATCAAGATAAACTAATTAACTGGATTATTATTCTATCAGTATTTTACAGTCTATGAATGATATCATTCAAGTAAGTACTGATTTCCGTCATGACTTTATTAATATTAATATTCATAGAAAGGCCCAAATATATGGATGACTGGAATTTGTCGAGAGTAATTCTACTGAAATGAAATAAGTAGGATTCCTGGATGATCATCGTTGGCATACTTTTAGCTAATCAATATTCGTTTCAGAAGTGATTCATGCACAAAGGTAAATTGTTTTTTTTTTATCTATATATTTTTTTTCCTTTAAGGCTAGTTTTTAAACATATTCTACATAATTTGAGTTTTGCTGAATATATAAATCAATAAAAGCATAATTACCATTTATAAAAACTGAATCACTTGGAGTACGCTAATACAATATAATAAGCTGCGAAAAAATTAGGCAATATCAAAAAAAATCATATAAGGAATATTTTGTTTTAGATATTATTTTTGGTTTAATTTTTTTCATTTATTTTTGTTATTTATATTTTAGATATGAAATTATTTATAAATAAAAATTGATAAATATACAATATTGGTTTCCTGGAAAGAAATTTTTATAGTGATCCAAGGTTCTTAATTTACACAGGCAATTTTGAGGAATTGAAGTTAAAGTAATATTTTTCGTATTTACAGCATTTATATCGTTAATAAGGATTATGATACAGAGATTCTTTTAGAGAACTCCAAATCACGCAATGATAAGACGAAAAGTTTTTTGAACTCGAGAAGGAGTTAAAACGAGTTAATCTCTCTGTTGTTGTTGTTAATTGTGGCACTTGCCATATTGGACATTAAAATTAAAATTTAAAATTTAAACATTAAAATTAAAGCCATTTAAAATTCAACAGACTATCTTTACAATGACAATGTATTTCTCGTGAATTTTTCGTTCAAATTTTCAAAATATTTAAAAGATACTTTTCACCTCAACAATACATTCCCTTCTATAATAAAAATTTTTATTTCCACTTTTGTCAAATCTTTATATATCTGCTTTTCTGGCTTTATTACAATCTATTATAGGAAAATTTAGTTAAATATCGTCATAGTTTACAAGAAGAAAATGGGAAGAAAATGTATATTACTACCGAATACAATGGACAATTAGAAATAGATTAAACATACAATCAAAATTTTATTTGAATCAGGACATCATGGGACTCGACTCCATTAAATAAAATCATAAACACAATAAACACATTTATTAAAATAAAAAAATCTTTAATGACTGCACAATTTGTTGTTTAATAATATTTTATTTTTAAAATCACGAATAGCAAGTTATGCAAAAGAGATTCAAGTGAAACCCGTACAACCAGTTGTTGTTGTTGTTGTTACTTCTGGCACTTGCCATGGACAAGTCCCCTCCTGATATAGCATCAGATTTAAGCCGAAAGGAGCGTCTCTTGTTTTTGAAGTATGGCCAACTAGGGCCAAGAGTACGACTTAGCCACACACTCATCACATTTGCTTTCACAACCCCTTTTTACAGGAGGGCACAGTCACATATATCACAGATAGCACACTGAAGAACAGCCATTCCCGGACCGGGACTCGAACCAGGGACTTCCAGAACACGAGGAATACGCACTACCTCTGCGCCAGAAAGCCGGTGTTAATCGCTCTTTACTCATATATAAAGTCTACTAGAAATATTTAGATGCAATACATTATTAATAGCGTTGTTCCTTAATTAAATTAATGTAATCCTGTTCACTTCTATTGTTATTTTCCAGAAAATAAATCTTTTGTGTACATCTTATCTTCAACTGTGTTATTTATGGCTTTGGTTTCTAAAATATAATATAAACTGTCACCATTTATCATCAGACAGTTTCCCTTAACTGGGGGGGGGTCTACGAGACCGTATTTTCTTTACATTCAAATTAAATGTTCTAGTGAAAGTAATAGTCAAATTAAGTAAAGTAATAAAGTAATTAAACTTTTTTTAACGTTTCAATATTAAATTCAATATGACAGTAAATGTATTTAATCAATTCATAACATTTTTATAGATCAAATTTATTTTGATCGCAGCACTCAAGATTTTATTATTCAATCATAAAATAATATAATTTCTTCATTTAAAAAATGGGAAAAAATATTTCAAATATACAATTATAAAGGGTGAAATAAATTAGCAAAACCATCCAGTTTAGGGTAACCATTCAAATGACAAAAACATAGTAATTATTTTCTGACAGACTAAAGCAAGGTCTCCATGATTATTCATCCAAATCATTCATTTTCCCTTCCTGAATGGTTAGATAATAATTTCCTAAAATTAATACCGGTAGCATTAGAGTCAGATAAAAAAATGCAAAAATAAAATTGCTTATCATCGTAAAGTCTTTCCATTAAAGTACCATCTAATTTTAATTAATAATAACATCCTAAATGGGCCACAAAATCCTTTCAACATAATGAGAACTGTCGAGTTGTGTAAATCTTTTCCCCGAATTTTACAACCAAGCTAAAAACCTTAATTGAATCATCCTCTTTGTTTCACATTAAATAAATGCAATATTAATAATGAACGTTCATAAAGCCAAGGTCATTGCCAATAATAATGTTAAATTATCGACAGGTACTCTTTTCCTGACGTTTCAATACCTTGAGGAGGGGGTTGTGCTGAAATTCATCTAGGCATTCGATAGTTTGGTGTCTTTAAAAAGGGATTTATCGTCCGTATCGGATCTCGAGGCTGCTTACGTCACCAATCTCACGTTCCCATGACAACGGCACGAGGTTTGAATTCTTTGTTGAATTGTTACTATTAAACCAACAGAGGTTACATTCGCGGATGTTTAATGGGTGCTTTTATTTCTTCCGAGAGGACTAATACCTGTCTTGGCGACACTACTCGTAAACTTCGTTACTGATTCGGTGTTAAAAGACATCTGTAGTTGGTGACTGCTAGCTAGTGATAAATTGAGTTCAACGAACTAAAAACTTGTTAAAAGTTGGTTCTTCGTGGAATGAAAGTAATCCAAGTCTAAATATGAATTTCAATCATCAGGTAGATTTTCATATACGTGTTATTATAACAATCATTATATATTAGTATATTCATATCAAATAATAATTATTATTACAAGAAATTTAATTGAAATATATTGATAAAGGTTGTCCCAAAATTAACGCATCACATTATTCATGCATTAAAGTATTAAAAAACAACTATTAAAAAAAGCAGATGATAGTTAAGAGTCAGTAAAAATGAAGTTACGCGTAATAGCAATGTTTTAACGCAAGATTTGAATTCAATAAAAAGAGGTTTTTTTCTTTAAATTGTTATATTTTTATGGAATTCTAAAGTACGCAGGATATGATTATGTATGGAATAACACATTGGGTAAATGGCCTCCACAGCCTTGGTGGTACATACCAATCTTTTCCAAGACCATTTTGCATGAAAGTGGTTGAATTTTGTTGATGCAAGATTAAATTTCCCATTTCAATTTATAGTTTGTCTGTGGTCTTGTTGACATAGACCTTTGACTTTAAATAACCCTATAAAAAGAAATCCACTGGTGTTAAATCACACTATCTAGAGGGCCAATTCCCAAAATTTCCTCTTGGTGAGGGAACGCCTCCATTGCAACCTTTTTAGATATTTAAAAAACATTAATTTTTATTCTCACATTTGAAACTTTTTATATTTTATTATGTTTTCACTGGTTCCTATTGTACTGGATTTTAACCATTTTTCAATTCTAACATTTAAAATTTTACCTTTTACTCATATTTCTAACCACATTTTAGGTGCAGCATGACCACGCCTGGCCCTTGTGCCATTAAAACTGAAATAACCATTCAACTAACCCAAATATTCAAACTTTAGCCAACAGACATTCATTATTTTTGAAATATTGTTCAACAAGTTCCATCATGTAATGCTTCCTTTTTACCATTCCAAAATTATCAGCTGGAAAAAAAATTTTGTTTGGTAAATTCAAATCCTGAGTTAATTTTGGGGGATCCTTTATAAATAATTAACCAATTTTAGCGTCATTTTGTTAGTTCAGAATATTAGCTTTTCTACTGTTAAATATTTGAATATGAAATGCAATTGTTATTAAAATACGAAGTATTTAAAAACTTAAAAATAAGAATTTAATGTAATCAATCTTCTATAAATTGTAGCAGATATTTAAAAATGTATACTACGAAGAAAAAATGAAAATTCTATTTAGAAATTCAATTTCAAATAGAATTCAAATACAACTTTTTAAAAATTTATTTTATTTTATTTAGGCATGATTGATTGGTTTGTTGGAACAACTTATATGAAATAAGCATGAAGAAATTCAAATTAATTTTATTTTCTAAAGATCAATAAAGCATCTATTAAAAACCGAAAATAAAACAAAATATCTAAAATTTATTAAAATTAAATAAAATAGTGCAATAAGGAAACCAGTATTATTTTTAAAAAAGTGAATAATTTGAGTTATAAAAACTGTTTGTTTCTGTGAGATAATATTTTCGTGGAATATAACTCCAAAATAATAAAAGAACCTTACTTAGTCAGTAATAAATTTTCTGATCCTTAAAATTTAACAATAAATTTCATTTTTTCTTGAAATGTAAAATATGTAAAATTCCATCTGTATCAAAACAAAATATAGTAATTTGTACAAAAAGGCATATAAATATTCATCCTTAAATATAAGCAGAGAGATATAAGTTTTTTTATATGTATCAAGCTTATTAAAACACAAATTTAAATAATTAAAAATGATCACATGTCATTAAAATGCTATATTAAAGGTTTAATTTTTCTATTAAACATTTCTCTTTCTAACTAACCTGCTTATTAGTAGAATATCATTAGTACACAAAACGTTAAGGATTGATTGATACGTTTTTCAGCAGTGACTGAAAATGTTGGAGACAATACAGAAAATAATCATGGATGATGTTTGCAAGCCCTATACGTTTTAGACTCCATTGCAAACTAACTTCCATCAAATTTGATTGATGTGAAATTAATTAAATCGAATATGAGCTCGCAAAATGCTAATTGATTACGGTCAGTTATTATATATTCCATTATAATCCCAACAAAGTACATCAGATACGGGAATGTGGACGTTTGCAGCATAGTGGTTGTTTATCTCTTCCATGGTGAGTACAACAATGATAGCAATGTTCTCTGGGACTGTTCATCACTGACCGGAGAATATAATCATTTGAAGAGAGTCAGCACATAAACCGATAGTAATGGAGTCTATTTTGCATCCACTTCTTATCCTGAAATTTTGATATTCTTGATAGTGACGTCATTAAGCTTTTACTGTGAAGTCTTGGTGTAGTTTCCTATTTGTATTATTAATCCTTTTCACTCAGAAAAATAATTAGATGCAAAATTATTCATCTAATACTAAGATTTCTTTATTGCTATGAAAAATAAATATGCATAATTCTTTTAAGTCGAATTTCTTTGAAAAATTAATCTACATCTCTTAACCATTATGTAGGCGTTTTTAACAAATAAATTTGAAAAATAAATAAATAAAACGTCAAACTGATGCACAGTCTTGAATGGTGATTCAGAGGCACCGTCGAAATGCAAAGGGTTAATTCCATATTAAAGATACTGAAATTTTCCTCAAACATTTGATTTAAAATTTCTCGTTAAGGAATAATGGACAGATGAGCCCTGAAGGTTGTTGTTTTTTTTTCTCGAATTTATGCAAAGGGATTTAAAGCTGTGGAATTATTTTATCAATTATTTTAAAACTCAATAATTTTGAATGCACATTTTACTAAAAGTTTTTTTTGAATAAAATATTTAAAAAATATGGGAATTTTTTTTTAAAAAAATACATTTAATGATATATTTATAGTGTTAATAAAAATACAAGAAAAGTTTAGAAACCTTTTTCAAAAACATTCTTTTACAAAATGCAAGTGCATATTTGTTATTATCGTTTTTAAAGCAATGGGGATATTTAACCCTTTGCACTCGAGTGGCGCCCGGCCGTATCGGAAAAGTAATTAGATGCATAATTATTCAAAATAAAAAAGGTTTGTTTATTGCTCCAAATTTGTGTGTGTGTGTGTGTGTGTGTGTGTTCAAATTGAATTTCTCCGTCTTTTTACCCTTATATAGGTATTTTCAATAATCAAATTTAAAAATAAATAAATAAAACTTCAAACTGATGCACCGTCCTGAATGGTGCCGAAGAAGAGCCATCGAGTGCAAAGGGTTAATAGGAAAGACACGAATTTTTCTCATTATATAACTCAATAATTCATTTTATTCCCAATTGCTTTAAATAAAAGAAATACAAATAGCATTTTTACGTGTCTTTACCATTTTCAAGCTGCAAATCTCGGATAGCGAAAGAAAGCCTTTTCTTGTTCAATCAATTGGTGCTATTTCCTCAGAATGAATTACTTTCAGCCCTTTGAAAGGATTTTCTAGCATTCTCTTGGCTTTTAAATGAGTTTTGATATTTTATTGATTTGATTTGCGATGGCTGAAAGTAGCGGAAACACTTTGTAGACTTTATTTAATTTCATTTATTTTTATATTCTGTTTCTCTTTTTCTTCAGATCAGATTATTTTTATTTAATTTTTATAACCGTATTTCGAAATTGAAAAATCACATAAGTTAACAATCAATCTTTACAAAGTGTAAAAGTTAATTTCTTTTATAAACATTGCACTCTTATTTTTTGTTGTTATTGATTTAGATTGTTTGAGTTAATCTCCTCTTTTTTTATCTGAGAACTTACTGACTAAGTAGAAGATATAAATTGCATTATAATTTACTTGTTTCAAAATTACAGGATTAAAACTCTGTATCTTAAATATTTTATAATATTGCAAAAAATATTTAATTGATATTTTTCAAACAATTAATATTTATTTCTCTGAAACATCTGAATTGAAATAAGTAAGAGATTAGATTATTTCGTTGAAAACACAAAATATGATTACCTTTATTTAATTCTAAAAGCGTATTTTAACTTTAAGAAAGGCATATATCATAGATTTCTTTTCTTATTAAATTATATATTCTTTTACTATAATATTGAGAAAAGTTAGTAATGAACTTCTTAATTTTTTTAGTATTTAAATTAGACTTTAGTTTAATCCTATAGTTTACCAATAATCCTCAACTAATCAATTTCCTTTTGAAATGAATATTTTTTTCATTTACAACGAGATTTATCATCATAAAAGAATTAAGGAAAGAATAGTTTATATCATCATATACGTATATGAAAGAAGCTAAGGTTTAATCTTTTACATAATTCATAGACATTTTTACTGCTTCTACTTTTTTATAATTATATTGTGTAACTAACTGAAAAAAGTTTTGAATAAATTTAAATTTAATTGCTACATTCCTTTTTTAAAAGGATAATGCTACGAAATATGAATGTCACTGTTTTTATGATGTCTGATTATATATTTCATTGAAAATGTCTTATATTAAAAAAATGAAAATATTGTTTGTGACATAATCCATGAAATGTAAAATACATTAATTTCGAATTCAGATTTATCAAATACATTAATTAAATCTTAATAATAGCATTATCTCTACGTCCAATAAACCAAATTGTATTTTTTTATTATTATTATTACAGCATTATACCACAATGAACATTGACACTGTACATTGAAATGTCAAAAAAACTGGTACACCAATTTAATGTCATCTAGTGCCTCCACGGGTCCACTTAAGTGCCTCAACACGACATGACATAGATTCATCTAATTTCTGACACGTTCTGTAGACAGTTCACACCATTATTCCTGCAGGGCAGTCCACAAAGTTATGGAGTACAAGGTTATAGAAATCTCCTAAGAACAACACGTTTCAAAACATTCCAGATATGTAATTTTCGTATCAGGGGAATTATGAGGCCAAAAGAGGAAACGAAATTCAAAAGAGTGTTTCTCAAGCTACTTGGTAGCTACTGTACCCATGTGGGGTGGTGTATTATCTTATCAGAATTGTCCGCGTCCATCGGGATGCACACATTATATGAAACGATGGAAGTGGTCAGAAAGGATGTTAACGTACTGCTGACCTATAATGATAGATTTTTAGACATATCAACGCCATTTAATTCAATGCACATACCTCGTACCATCTAAGAGCTTCCTTCAGTTTTAACAGTTCCTAGTAGGCATGGTAAATTAAAGGGTTTTTTTTGTGTGTTCGCTCAGTATGTTTGGCAAGACAACGTTTTTTCAATCATTAAGAGTCCAATGACGGTGTTGGCGAGGTCAGGAAAGTCGGAGAGTTTAGTATCGCTGAGCCTATAATGATACTGCTGCTGCTAAAGACCATATCAATTAGAATACATTGCACAGTACTTATTGACCCTGACGCTTCTTGTTGACTTGCATTGATATCCGCAAAAATTTTAAAAAAAATTGAATATCTGCCTAGTATATGATTCTTTTCATCCATTGACGATCCCATTCTATCAAGTTATTTTTCCATTCACACAGCTGCTGTAGTTTTAGCTGAAACCTGTTATTCACGATATATCCTTGAAATGCTCGTTATCGGAATCCAAATTTCATCGTTATTTCGAAAATGATGTGCCTATTTCTCATGCGCCGACCATTAGCTCCCATTGAGAATCCTCGAAATTTTGATAACCTGCCATTATGACAGCAAGACGCGATGTAGTAGCCGCCTCAGACACTTATTCTATGTACTCAATGTTATCCGCATTGCGTTATGCTGATTGGTTGAGCACCTCCATTATTTGCCTATGACTTGCTATACTTTTTTTTTGCTCTTAAGTGTGCATAAGTGTTAATTAAAATGTTAGGAACACCTTGACACGATTTACCAAATAATTTTGAATATTTCATGGCTTTCCCAAAATAGATATCCTTCTTGGTAATAAAAATATAACTATTACAGACAAATTTATTACAATAATATTTATTGTTGGAAAGAAATTCAGATATTTTTTTCGTTTCATCTTGTAAATATTTGAAATATAAAGAAGAAAAATTCCGTTTAGTGCAGTTTGTTTAACCAAAAAGGGAATTATACTTGCTCATAGGGCGTAAAATTTTAAAATAAATAGTACATACGCTTACAATTTTAATGCAATTGGACGACACAGGATTACACCCCAATTGGGGTGCTTAAGTCTAAATGCATAATTTACTTTAATGTACGCAAAAAAATGAAATGTAAATTAAATTATTATGTTTAATATCTGCCAAAATTCTATATATAATTAATAATAATCCATTGTAGCTCATTTTATATGCGGTATTATATCCTTTAATTTTCAACAATAATATGCAATATTGCATAATATTGATGAATATTAAATGATATATTGTTAATCTTTAATATTCAGTTAATAATTATTTATAATCAATATATTGTTTAATATTTAATATTCAACAATAATACACAATATTGCGAATATTGTTTAATGTTTACTTCCAACAATATTATACAACATTACGATTATTGTTTATTGTTAAATATTGAACAGTATTATGCAATGTTACAAATATTGTTGAATATTTATCATTCAATAATATCATACAATATTATGAATATTTATAAAATATAATCTAATAATGTACGATATGAAACTGCTACTAGAAGTACAATAAATAGCAATTTAATACAATTTTAAAACATTTGATATAAATGTGTGTCATTAAATGGCTAATATCAAACAACGATTTACAGTACTAGAAAAAAAAGAAAGAATTTTCTGAAAGAATTTGTCATAAAATCAAATTAATCACCATATTTAATTAAAAAAATTAGTAGAAGATAAACATTTTATATAAAAGTGTGTCATTAAAATGGCTAATATCAAACAACGGTTTATAGCACGAGAAAAAAAAATGTAATTTTTCTGAAAGAATTTGTCATAAAATCAAATTAATCACCATTTTTAATTAAAAAAATAAGTAGACGATAAACATTTGGTATAGGTAAAGGTGATTCATTACTGAGAAAATATATTTAAGAAAATTCCATTATTTATTGATTTTACTTGTGGAAAGATGATTTATTTATTAAGTCTTAGTGAAAGAAACAGTGCAAAAACATAGTTTTGCTCCAAACACACGTATGCAAATATTCATTTGAAATAACATGATTGCTGAATTTTGCCACATCATAATAAAATACACAAATAAAAAAGTGCATTTTCCCATTTATTAAAGCTGAGCGTCCCTGCACCATTACCCTTTCAGTTTCAAAAAACTACTCTCATTTTTCATCCTCGTAAATGACACAGCGAAGATCCTAGTCGATTTTTTTCTCGTTTCATTCTCTGTTCTTATTTTTAAACATTAGCATTAGAATATTTTATGCGTAGGAATGTTGACAACATATTTTATAAATGATTGGTTTGGTGGAAAGAGAAAAACAACTGTTTCTGCATACCAAGTCTTGTGATGCAGTGAACAAAAGGATTAGTTGAGCATCTGAAGCCCAGAGTTTGTGTTGCCAATCAAAATAAAATAAGTACAAAGGAAAGGATTAATGTAGCTTTATTTTTATTCTGATACTAAGAAAGTATTTTCAGCAAAGGTTTTTCGAATAAGCAATATTCGAAATACAAATATTTGAAATATTTCTACCTCAGAAATATTTCAAATATTTGTATTTTTCATATGAGTGTATCGTTTATGATTTGATTCTCTATAGTGTAGTCAATATAAAGTAGAAAAATTAATTTTAATATACTTCTGTTTAAATCAACATTTTAATTTTCTTATTTTTTCAACGTTCATCCTCATCATTATTATTATTATTGTTATTATTATTTTTGCTTTTGAATATTGCTAGTGGAGTTGAAAGTCTACTAGCAAAAGGATAGGTGATAGCATACCTTCTTAACCCTTTATTTATTGATTAGTTTCCATCAATTTTTCTACTTTTTAATTTGAATCAGTAGTTCAGGTTCCATGCACAATAAATTCAGGAAATCCAATGAAATTAATTTAATTAATCGCATTTTCTTAATTTAATTAATAATTAAATATTTTTTTAATTTCTAATTTTAATTTATATTAACTACATGCTATTTTAGTTACATTATCTGTGTTCTTTTAAATACCCTCATAAAAATGGTCATGTTACAAAGATATAAGCTAAATTTTAAAGGTATTTTTAAGTACCGTCACTAATTAAAAGGTTAAAGGGATTATTTAATTATATGATGATTAGGTCTTAAAGGGAAATAAGTAATTGCTTTTTCCCAATTGTTATTTTTAATTGCTTTCAAAACGCTATTGTACGAATTCGGTACAAATGCCCCTTGGCAACTTGAATTGAAATTTACATGACTTCTTCTAGAACACAATAGGATTTTACATTTATATATATATTTAAGAAAATAAAAATGCGTACATCAGAAAATTTATTCTTTTTTTATTGAAATTTTTGTTAAAAAATTTAGAGTTTAGATTTTTTTTACAAATATTCTCGAAAATATTATTACAAAAAGCTAATTTTATATTCTATTTGAAAACATGTGGAAATTCATTCAATATGTTAATTTAGTTATTTTAATCATACATCAAAATTATTTTAATCCTATTTCATAATATAGTGAATGACAAAATGATTTTAATTCATTGATGTCGTGCTTATATTAATACATTTTCTAAATAAAAGAAAATATACTTATGAAACAATAAATGTATTAGATTTCAAATAATAAGTATTATCTTTTTAACTATGATATAAATAAGAATATTTCATAAAGTTATTATATTTACTTAGACTGCACAATGATAATTCGACGGATATATAACTTTTCTAACCGGAATATTACATTACAAATTAATTGGATTGGTTTTCTGGTCTTGAATATTTACCAAGTGTAAAATAAAATATACAATTAATTTTATGTTCAGGTGGACCTGTAATAAGATTAATCACGTGCTGCTCACTTATGCATTTGCAATCAAAAATTTTAGATTGAAATATTTGAAACCTATAGTATGGAACATAGTTTTCTCTGTTGAAAATAATCTGTTCATATCCCAGTGAGAATTTATATTGCTAAGAAGAACATCTCATCAACTAAAATATCTGCGGTTCTTTACATATATCTTATCGGATGGTTTGAAATTGCTAACTATATCAGATTCTATCAAGATTAAAATCTTAAAATATTTTAATAAATATTGTCTGTGATAAATAATTTTATTCTATGTAATTTAATAAAAGCAGGGTTTTATTAAAAGGTGTATTCCAAGTAAATAGTTAACTTTTCTTTGAATTTATTTTCAGATCTAAATGTGATTTTTGTAATAAAATGTCTGCTTCTGCCATAGATTTATTTTAATTGCTTTATTGCTTAGAAATCTACTTGATTCTAAGAATCTAGGAATGATGTCACTACAGCATTAAATAGTTAATATAAACTAGTCTTTGTCGACTAACTTACTTACTTTCATAATGGACTTTTTGACCAGTTAATGTAGAATAATTAAATCATAGCGATTATTCATCTTACGATGCTTAAGCTTATTATTAACGTCTTTCTATTTAACTTCCATTTCTTCTAGTCTTGCTTCTAAAATGATGAACTAAGTCCTCATATTTAATGGAACACTAGCCTCTACAGACTATTTCTATTAATATCTTGCAGTTCCATTAATTAGAGATGTATTAATTAAATTCAGCTGCAAAAACTTTCCTATAGTGATGTGCTTATATTTCTTTGCTGCCATTCTACAATAAATAATAATAATGATTTCTATACTACTTATGTTATCATTATCTATACAGATATATGTTAATGGTGCTGGATTAAATCTTAAAATATATGTTTTAATTTTCATTATTAATCTAAAAATGCAAAACATTATTTTATAACCATTTTTCAAAAGCAAAAATTTAATATTTTCGTGTATTCGCATTTAGCCAGTTATATCGGGTTTATACTCGGCCATTTATAAGACGGCAAGTAGATAGCGCATGAGCAGAAATGTCATGGTTTATGTTTACCACAGTTTCATTAAAATAAGTTCCGGTATTCAATCTCATTTTGGCACCTTGGATTTTTTTCACTGAATATTGTATAAGAATCATGGATATTTACTCAAAGAAGTGAGGTAAAATAAAAGTAAAAGATTAACATACTTAAATTAGCACTTTGGAAAATAAATGGCAAATAAAAGGGAGAAAAACTCAATCTCAAATTAGAAATAATAAAGAGCAAAAGATGTCGGAATTAGTTTGTGATAAGTTGTCAATTTTTTCCAGCCTAAAAAACGCCCCACCAAATTCAACAAAAGCATGCACAGTATATTATATATATATATATATATATATACAATACTGCTGCTTTTAGTTGTCTCACCAGGAATTTTACTTGCCATCAGCTGAGCATCATTTTCAGCCTTTATACCCATGCATCTGCTACTTGTCGTCTTATAACTATCCGATTGTAAACCCAGTATTTAAATCGTTAGTAAGTTTAACGTTCTCTATTTTATTTGTAATGTTTTCTCACTTTTATATTTCAAATTTGACGATTAAACAAAATTTTAGTTTATGCCTTTGAACTTATTTCCATCAAAACGGGAATACATCTCATTTCTGGTTTATAGGTAGCAACTTTTAAAAAATATATAATACAAAAATCAAAGTATTATCTTTTGTGTGACAGGTAAGTTTTGCCTTTTGCATTTTAGTTAATGTCTCTGAATTTATTTTCATCAAATCAAAAAATATCTGATTTTTTGTTCATAGATAGTAACTTTAAAATAATATATCATAGAAAAAGGCAACATATCATCTTTGTCTGACAGGAAACAATCGTCTTTCATACATACTCAAAATTCCAAAAAACTACGCAGGCTCGTTATTTAAAATACACCGGTAGTAGACACCATAAATCCTTTCTTTCAGATCGTACAAACAGTAAAAAAGACGTGATTGTACTCCGAGGGTGAATACAAAATACGTGCAGCATCATAGCTTTTAAAAATAACCTCACATCTTTAAGCAGAAATATCTTCAAAACGTGACCTTAACATCCCCGATATAACATGATAAAAACTGCATATTCTATTCAAAAAATATGGAATATCGCGTCGCCCGAAGCGTAAAGAACGAATCAATGCAGAACTCCTTCACCTCTATTTTTCATCCTCTATCTGAATTGTGTATTCTTTCACGGCACTACGTCACTGTTGCTTCGTCTGCGATAAATTTTATCGGAGAAGACTCGAAATCACGTAAGAATTGCCTCCAAGTGCCACTTTTTTTTTTACTTTGCTATCTTATTCCAAAGTGGTATGTAAGAAGAGAGTGAATATTCTGACTTCCCTCCACCCCCTGGAGTCAATCGATAGACGATGGATGATCTAAATTGGGCCACTCCATGTGACGTCAATGGAGCATAATTCAAATTTCCGGATTTTTAATTCTTGTAATGGGCTGACGTTCCTGATATCCGCTTGGCTGACCCTAAATTGGGAGGAGATCGGTAGACCGAAGAATAAAGTGGAAATATGAAAAATGGATTTCTATTAATAGGCCTAGATTCAAGTAATATTGGTAGACTGACCTTCATAGTATTAAGAAATGAAGAATATGTCCAATTTATTTCAATTTTAATGTTACAATATAAGCAATTATTTTATATTTTCTCGTATACGCAGTAGAGAGAAAGTATAATATTCCTCAAAAAATTCGAATTAGAAATTTTGACAAATCTCCATTTTTTAGATATATCTAAATAAAAATAAATAAAGATTAAAATGAAATCTACTATGCACATTTCAATCATCAACATCATTCTTGAACAGCCAAGCACCGCGTGTTCGTGTGAGTTGAATTTTATTTTTATTCATTTTAATTGTTTAATTGAATCAGTCACTTTAGTATTTATTTCCAACGATAAAAAAAACTTCGTCTCGCATTAATTTTTTATAAAATTATCGCATTCCCTATTGATTTCATTCCATATAATCACGTTCTCAAAATGACATTTTTATAAGTTTTATTTGCGGTAGTCATTAACTTATTTTTTTTAATTCAGAGCTTTAGTAAAAGCAATGGCAGCGCGTTATTAAAATATGGTTTCTTGAGATGCTCGCGCATATAATAAAATTTAAATTTTTCGCCTACGTTATTTTTTATGTTTATTTTTATTTTTCGCAAACGAACTTTTGTTGACGGCAGAAACCTCATTTTCAAAATAACATCATGCTCTGACACGATAAGAAAGACTTTTTTAAAAAAAATTTTGTATATCTATGTATGACAAAACTAACTCAAAAAAGTTTTGAGTTTGATGAATGAAATATAGTACAATATAGTAAAAATATAGTACATTTACACCAAATTTGCAGATTTTATGAAATTACGAATAAAATCTGTCCAGAAGAAGTTTGTCTGACAGACTGTTCGAATATGAGTTAATACGATAACTACAAAACAAAGAGTTCTGGATAAACAAAATTCAGTATACAGATTTAGTCTAGACCCCTGCACAATTTCGATCCAAATCCAACTAATTTTGACTGTCTGTCGGTATGTATTTCATGAATAAGTAAACACGATAATTCGAAAATAAAACCATTTAAATATATCGGATTTGGTGGGAGAATTTTTTACTGCAAGCTTAGTTCTATGTCAAATTTTTGTTCTAATTGGTTGAGAAAAACACGTTTAAAATATAAATACGATTTTTGCTTTTGTGTTTTAAGCCCAATTGTGTTTTTAGTGTGTTACATTACATATAAACAGAATATTAATTACGTGTAAGGGATTAATTTGTAAATAAATTGCCGATTATAAGCACGATAAGTTCAATAAAAAGGCTAAATTCACACCAAAAATTCAATATTTTTGGTGTGAATTCAGCCTTTATGAAATCTTCCTCGGGCTAGTGTCATGAAAATCATCCTCTGGCACGACAAATGTATTAAAAATCACACGAGACATTTTTAAAATACCACTACTGGTAGTTGATTCCGTTATAAACAACCAGTTCTTCAAATAAATTAGAAAACAATTTCATTAAATACAATAATGACAGATAATGTTCATACGTTCAATTTATTATTGTCGACAACGACATATTGAAGTGGGGGTTTAAGATTTAACCCTTACAGGACCATAAGATGTCCAAAACTAAATATGTCAATACAACACAATATTTTAGCCATTGTGGGCGTAAAGTAAGAGAATATCACCAGAAAATACCTTGCAGGGTGTATAGGTTTCCTATTATTTCACGGGAAATATTTTTCCCTATGGACAATAAAAGTAAATAAACGAAGGGTTAGGTTTATTATATCGGTATTTTATTTATTGCTTTGTAATACAAAAAACATAATAAAAATTTTCAGAAAAGCGAAAAAAATAGTTATGGTATTCTACGAAACAATTTCGTTTACTTGTGAAGCACAAGTGGACACATTTGTAATGAGGCCTTTTTCTATACGTTTTCTATATTCGTTCAGAAACACATTTTCCGCCGTGGACATACGTTTTATTTTGACATGCAGTAAAAAAATATCAATTCAATAATAATTGAACAATCGATAACGATTTTTGTAGAAGGGAAAAATATATCCCTTGAGCTGTGAAAGGGTTAAACATTAGAGCAAATGATTAATTGACTAATTGTCAATCACTTATGTACTTGGATTGATCGCTAGTTATACCTTTAACATAGAAATTATAAGAATAGAATAAATTAAATTAAATTTAATTTAAATTTAAGTTTAAAGGCATATGATTTTTATTCGAAAAAGCAATATCATAATTTTGCAGATGATGAAGATAACATTTTATAAGGATAATATTAACAGATGATGAAGATCCTGATTTTACAAATTTCTTTGACACTTAATATTAAGATATCTATCTGAATTGAAATCATCCATTTCACGTTATCATTTTCATACTGTTGGTAGATTATAATTAGAATTTTTTTGTCCTTCTGATCATCCAATTTCGAATCCAAGACCTTATCAAGAAGTTATCAGCTGCATTGAAATTTTAAAAAGACACTAATAAATTCAAAACTAAATGTAGTCTATTCTGTTAAAACTGCACACTCTTAAATTCACTACTTTTAAAGTAAAACCCAAAATAGTATTCAGAAAATTATTTTTTTAATTATTTGCTTTCTGAAAAATTGTTTATTTTCAAAAATTATATATCCATATTAATTTTAAAATTATTATTTTTCTATCTGTATAACTTTTCAATTTATACCTTCAGGATGTGGAATTAATATACAGTATTGGAAGCAATTTATGAAATCAATATGTGGTATCTATTTTTTCTGTAAGCATTGCGGAGTTATCAATGAAAACTTATTTTGTACAATTTTTATTTCCTTATCGATAAAATACTTTTATACGATATCAGACGAATCGTTAATTAAATAATAGCTTTACAATCAAATAATGACGCTAAGAAAAGTCCAATAATCGCTTTTTATTTTATACTTTGTGGATGGAAAGCCATCTTAATGATTTCGTTAATAATCCAATTTTTTGTGCTCAATACTTTTTCATTTTGCATATTAACTTTGTAGCAATAAAGAAGAAAATATTTTCTTGCATTACGGATTTCCTGTTTTTAATTATAAAATTATTTCTGTTAAATTTGTATTGAAGTAGTTTGCAATATCAATAACTAAAATTTATTTTGGGGTAATTAGAAATAAATATGTATTTTATATAATTTTATTCTCATATTTTAGTTCATAAGGAAATATTTTTTTACAGAAGAATATTTTCCCCTCCTAGCAATCTATCTATATCAGATAGAAAAAAGCTTCAACAGAGACATTTAAAAATATATAAATATTTTCGACACTAATTAGTCGCTATTTAAAAATTCTAAATTATGAAATGTATAATTAACTTTCAATGTATGTATGATTTTATACATTTTTTATAAGTAGTATAAAGAAATTATTCTAATAATCAAAAATTTTGAATTTGAGGTTTTGACGATTTTCTGCGTTTTAGATTTCCCAGAGTTCAAAAAACATATTTTTGGAAAATGTCCATCTGTCTGTTTCTAAAATAACTCAAGAGCTTTTTGAGTTAAAGGGGTAAAATTTGTTGTATGGGTTTTGCACCAAATTTAAACAAACTCCTTATAAAGGAAGTCTATTTGTCTTATCTGTAAATAAGTTAGAATATAAGTTAACCCAACAATTGCCAAACAAAGAGAACTAGATAGATAAGATTCGGTATATAGATTTAAAATTTATAATGCAAGCATCTATCAAAGTTTGAAGAAAAACCAGAAAGTGCTAGACCATCTGTCAATCTATACTTTTAGAAATATATTAACATAACTCAGCAACTCAAAGACGCATTGGCTTCAATATATTAAGTTTGGTTAGAGTTTTTTTTTCTGCAAATGCAATTATATATCAGTTTCTTTTTTCAATCAGATTAATTAAAACAAATTTAATTTTCGGGTATTATTAACAGCTTTGCAGTGATTTATCAACAAAAAGATTCGCCAAGGAACACGTGATAGGATACACTCGATAATCCACAGGAAAAATTAACATTAATGAACCTTTTACTTATAAGTACTTCCGTATCGTATATCAGTGCCACGTAAGGCGTCTCTCTGCCTTTCCGAAGGTGGTGCGACAGGAGAAAGCATCACCCCCTTTTTGCCAAGGATATTTAGCTCCAAATATGGCACCCCGATGTTGTCATTAGAGGATATATTCCTCCGTGAGATAAGACGCAAGAGTGCTGGGAGTTGGCGATTTTGAAAAGTGCGCCAAGGGGGTGATGTTTGCTACGGATCAACCCCGAAGGTTATAATTTTTGAATTGAGTTTAGTTGTATTAACACCCCTTTGTAAAGCAATATTAACGCAATTTTTGGAGGGACCTTGCAATTTTGAACCGCAGTCAGATAGCGCGGATGACACCTGAGCTGGAAACCCCTTTCCACACCACACAAGAGAGGACGTTTCACCTGACGGAGTTGGCGTGCAACAGACCCCCTTATACGACGGATCTTCGGTCTTGAACCCGAAATCCTTCGACTCACACGCCCAGATCTTACCACCAATCCCCCGCTGTCCTTTTAAATAGAGAATAATACTCTTTTTAAGGGTATTAAGAAGGTTTTGGAGATATTACTCCCCCTGATATAAACTAGTATTTTTGGTCATCAGTGTTTTCGTCGTTAAGTTTTATTTCAGTTGTTTCTGTTATGAATTATTTGATATTCAAGGTACCCTTGATTTAAATTTGGTATTTTTAAATCTCGTGACTATTTGAAATCTACTTTAAAAACATTTTAAGCATTTAAAATACATTAATATAGTAATCATGAACTTATTTCCCACCATTTAGACTACACATGAATTTTTCTAAAGCATACGTTAATTATTTGTCCTTGTCACTTTCTTATTCATCATATAAAATGTGCAGCTCATTCCAAGATTCAAATATTTAATGCCTTTTTAACCTAACAGTACGTTAGATGAATTAAAATATGATAATACTACGAATTAAATATCAATCTTAGTCATCCATCTTCTTTAGTATAATTCCCAGTATAGTTAATATTAAAATATGATAATGTAAAGAATTTAAAAAAATAACAATCATGGTCATTCATCTTCCTGAGTATAATTTCCATTAGATTATTTTCAAGGTCTTTATTTACAGATTCCATAAAAATTAAACAAATTAAAACAGAAAGTTTATAGAATTCTATAAACGTCTATAAGACTATTATCCTCTAAACTTCAGAATTTGTGTGAAAAAAATGAAATTAAATATGTTTTAGTTCAAATTGTTTTAATTTTAGTATAAATTAACAATTCAAACTAAGAAGACATATATTTTTTAAAGATTTGTTATAATTAGGAAAAAATTAATTTTAATAAAATTCAAAACAATGACAATGTAATTTTAGTAATATTATGTTCCTGCAAAAAAATTGTGTAATATAATCTTGTACAATATCAATAAAAAAACATCAACATTTTTATTGAATCTCGTTTATCTATGAATACATGAACAAAGCTACTACAAAAGTACTTCAAGTAAAGTCAATATTCGCATCATGACTTTTATGAATAAGGAGATTTATAATCAATCGTTTACAATAAATATCTTTGTTATTTATTTAGGGGGTCTAAGACATGAGGATAAATCAATTATTGTTTGACATAAAATTTCAGTAAATATGTTATGGAACTTATGTATTGATAAGAAAAAAGAGAAATTATGAGAGTTTTTAAAATATAAATTACAGTTTTTCTAGTAATTCTTATTCAGGAATTTAAGACGAGAAATCAATACATTTTTGATACAAAGTTTAATTTAATATTTTATGGAAACTTAAGAATTCATAAGGAGCGATAAGAAAAAAAAACTCTTCAAAAAATCTTTTTTCATAGAAATTCCAGCTTCTTTAGTAATTTGTTTTCGTTTCAGATCGACAAGAGTATCTTTCTTAAGCGCTCTCTTTTCTCCCTAGCCGTAAGGCTAATAGTTTTTTTTTTAAATCTTTTCATTCAACTGTGGAGAAATTCTTCCTTTTGAATTCAATCATCTGCCAGAAGAGATTGCTTCCAGAATTCTTAAAACTGAATTAAATTCTTTTAGAAACTACATTTCTGAATTGCATCGTTTTCTCTCTTATAATCAATAATAAATAAAATAAAATTATCCGATTATCAATAATTTTTTTATTTAACTTATAAATTTAATTTCTTGCTTGTTTTTTTTAATTTTATCTTATTATTTTCTTTTTATTTCCTTTTGAAAAAAAATAGAGCTTTAGGGTAAAAAAAAATATATCTTATGAGAGCTGTAATTCATTTATCACAAGAACAATTTTGATAAAAAATTAATAATAATAACATCGATAAAATTTAATAATTCCAATGTCGAATGAAAATAAAACTTAAAAAAAAAGATTAAAATGAAATCTGATCTGCATATTTCAATGTATCATGCCAGAACATCATTTCTTGAACGGTCAAGCACCACGTGCTCGTGCATGTTAAATTATATCTTTATTCATTATAATCATTACATTGAATTAGTCATTTTAATACTGAAAACAACAACAAAAATTGTTGTTGTTTTTATTTATTGTTTAAAAAATACCACGTTTCCTATTTATTTCATTTCATATAATCACGTACTCAAAATGACATTTTAATAGGTTTTATTTGCTGTAGTCATTAATTTATTATTTTTAATCAGAGCTTCTGCAAAGGTGATGGCGAAGCGTTATTAAAATCTGATTTTTTGAAATGCTCGTGCAGATAATAAAATTTTTATTTTTCGCCTACTGATTTTTGTTGAAGCCAGAAAACGTCATTCCCAAAACAATTTCATGTGCTGATATGATAATAATTCCAGCATCGAATTTTTTATTCTCATGCTTCAAGACCAGTAAAATCAAATTCTAGGACTCTTTTATGAATTGTTATTGTTTTCGACACCTTTTATATAAGAGCTGCATTTTGAAAGAGCTTAGAAAATAAGGTTGAAAAGATGTTTTAAAAAACTGCAATATAATAACACTATTTAAACCAGTGGAAGATATCTTCCCAAAACTTTCTTGAATACTTTCTAATAAATTTGGCATGCCTGAGAGCACCTTACATCGTCCTTGTGAACAATGGTTAGGAAAAATTAATTTTTAGCATAAATTTAGCATGCCTGAGAGCACCTTACATCGTCCTTGTGAACAATAGTTAGGGAAAAATTAATTTTTAGCATAAATTGAGCACTTTTATTGAATATATTGCATCAGCCTTGGCAACGTTTAAGGCTATTAATCACTCCTTTGGACAAAAAAGAATCTTGTGCCAAAATGCCCATTTCATCCAACCCTTCCACATGTGTTAATAATATGTGAATATTGAATTTGTCTTTCGTGTCTATTATCCCAAACCACCTGGAACAAAACTCTGACATAGTGCTACAATTGTAATCAGAGAAGTCATATCGAATTTAATATATTGGAGTCATTACCATTTTAAATTTCACATTTGCATGTTTCTAAAAATACAGACCTACAATAAGCCAACTTGTAGTTGAATTTAGCTCAAAATTTGATAGGGAATTTAGTCTTCTTATGTACAGCCGACCACCCCGCCACCACTGAACGTAGCAGTATCGACAGGATTTGTTGTGGCGTACTGTGGACTGTAGCAATGCCCATCCTTACATTGACTGAATCTGTCAAACTGATATTCTCTTCGAGATAATTGGCTCCAAAGTGGTCAAATACTGACCACCTCCTCCTCTGCAAACTTTCAAACAGTTTGGTGTAGTCATTTTGAAGTTTCTAAACAATCGGCTTAAATTCACATTATTAAAAGCCGCTTATCGAAGACTTTTAATGTTTATTTCAAATATTGATTTTATATTACTTATTTTGAATAGTTTCAAACCTAAAAAATTGTTAAAGTATGTCTACACCATGTTTCTCTAAAACAATTTCTTCGAAAGCGTTCGGATACCTTAAACGTGATGGATTTGATTAACTTTTAGAATTAATCTATTCAATATTCCTCATACGAATACAATTATCTATTGGTGAGAACATCTTCGGTTGATCAACTGCTGTAGAATTAATTCGACTCTCAAATAGTCAATATCGCCTATATATCAGTATTAATATCGAAATAGATTTATAGCCAAACATTTATTCCACAGATTAAAAGGAATTTGACGA
Organism: Argiope argentata; assembly: GCA_026289955.1. NCBI lineage: Eukaryota > Metazoa > Arthropoda > Arachnida > Araneae > Araneidae > Argiope > Argiope argentata. The sequence continues at coordinate 823,680 of JAOUZG010022062.1, forward strand.
TCTCAATATTCATAAATAGCATTATCATTCGACAAATTAAGTTATATCTGCTTGTGATTACTGAAAGGTAATAAGATTCTGCAAACCCCATTCCAGAGCAAATGTGAATTCTAGGCACGTAAAGCTTCTGCATATGAGCCGTTAATCATAACCTTAAGACACGCGTGTTTAAAATTAGCTGGATGTGTGAACTGGACATGCAAACAACAAGGGAATAGCACAAACCTTGAATTCTGTAGGAATACAAATCTTCCTTAATAAGGCCTGGAAATTCGGAAAATTCTCGGAATGCAACGTAAAGAGGATAATTGAAGATCATGAAATAAGTAATTTACCTTAGTCTAATTTTTGGAAGTGTTAGGATCTTTTTTAAGTCGACATTTCCTTACCGAGACAGAAGGTGGGGTTTTTACCAAACCTCTTTTTGAATAAAATATAATAAATATGTTATCTACCTCCAACTACCCGCATAAAAATCCAAGCACTGTGCCAAGACTGGAAACACAAAAAAAGTGCTTAGATAGCATTTCTCTATACGAGAAATATATACTTCACAAAATCAATACTTGTGTATTAAATTGCATAACGGGCAATAGCTATGTATCCCTATCTTTATCTTTCATTTGAACCTAGTGTCTTCTTGAATCTATATTGCGGCAATTTAGGATATATTTTGCGATTAATCTATAATATGGGAATAACGCATAACTAATAGAAAATCATCTTAGTCAGCGTTCTGGCATACAGTTAGCTCGTCTTCCCCATGATATGGGAGTTCCGGCTCTAGCGTGTTGTTCTTCTGTAAGGTGTGTGAATGTGTCACCTTGTAAAAAGGGGCTGTGCAAGCGAATATGATGAGTAAATTGCAAAAGTCGCACTCTTGGCCATCAGCCAGAAGGAGGGATTTTATCAAACCTTTTTTGAATAACTAATCTACATCTACCTCTCCTCATAAATGTGTATACACTTTGGCAAGGATGAAAACACTAACAGTACTTAGATTTCATTTTCTCTATACTAGAAATACGCCGAAGTGCCAAAAACACTGGTATAGACATGGCGTATGCAAAGAAATGGATATAGAACCAATAAGAATACGGAGCTGCGGTCACCAACGCCCATTTAGATTGGCTACTGTTGCGACGTGGAAAGTTATAAAAATTTATATAAGTTTGAACTTAGCATGATGGTCGGCGCACGAGAGATGGTACATCTCTGAGGTAGCGATGAAATAGGGATTTCCCCGTATGAACATTTCACGAGTATGCGGTGTATATCGGGAATCCGGTGAAACATCAAATCTCCGACAAAATCACGACTGGAAAAAGATGGTGCAAGAACGGGACCAAAGACGACTGGTTAGAACCATTAAACGTGACAAAAGTGCAACCCTTCCGCAAATTGCTGGAGATTGCAATGCTGGGCCATCAACAAGCGTTAGCATGCGAACTATTCAACGAAACGTCATCGATATGTGCTTCCGGAGTCAAAGGCCTACTCGTGCACCCTTGATGGCAAAAAGCTTACGGGACCCGTCAAAGCCAACATTGGATTGTTGATGACTGGAAATACGTTGAATGGCCAGAAGAGTCTCGTTTCAAATTATATTGAATGGATAGTCATGTACGTGTATGGAGACAACCTCATGAAATTATGAACCCTACATGGGAACAGGGAACTGTTCAAGCTGGTGTAGGCTCTATGATGGTGTAGGACGTGTGAATCTGGAAGGATATGGGACACCTGATACGTCTAGATACGAAACTGATCGGTAACTCGTACGTAAGCTTTCTGTCTTACCACTTGTACCCATTCATGTCCATCGTGCATTTCGACGGATTTGGGGAATCCCAGCAGGGCAACGCGACATTCTTACAGAGTGAAGAATGTCGCGTTGTAAGAAGAATGTCGCTTCTTCTAGAAGTTACATTACAACTTCTAGAATTCTTAGAGTGACTCAGAAAACACTCTTCTGACTCTAAACATTTGAGTTGGCCACATAAATGTCCAGAAATGAACACTATCGAGCCTTATCTATGATTTCTTGTGACGTGCTGTTCAAAGAAGATATCCATCCACCGATAATTTTACGGATTTATGGACAGCACTGCAGGATTTATGGTGCCTGTCACCTCAAGCACTACTTCAAACTTTAGTTGAGTCCTTGCCACGTCGTGTTTCGGCATTTATACGTGCTCTCTGTGGTCTTACGCGATATTAAGTAGGTTTACTAGTTTTTTTTGGTTTGTCAGTGCCAGTTACATACTTCGTAAAATAAATACTTGTGTATTAATTACATAACGACCTATAATTATGAAACCATGCCTTTAGCATGAATGTAGTTATTTCTTGAATCTATCTTAAGGCCATTTAGTGTGTTTTCTTGCGATTAATCACTGGTATGCGGATAACACATAACTAGTAGTAAATCATATTTTTATTTGCACACATTTTTTCTATCCATACAAAGTACAAATTTGGGATTTAACTGCCATTTTAGTGATTAAATGAATACCGAATTTAATATTTAATGTCACTGTGCTTTTAACTTATCGTTTGAAGCAAAGTGAAAACGAAGCACAAATTGACAAATGGTCAACATCTTCATGGATTTGGTGTTAAATGTTATATGGATTTTCATGTTAGATTTTTAGACTTTGTATTTTTTTGTATTGTTTGTATTTGATTTTCATACTTACTGTGTTCAGTTATACTCGGACAAAACCACTTCATCCGAATATAGTTCAAAATTCGATAAAAAGTTATTAACATTCATATAAAGACCCTATACCCAATTTCATCCATACAGCCTAAAACATTTTTATCGCTTATCGAACGCTCAGAACAAGAGACAGACATAAATTGGTTCAATTAATATGAAATAAAAGACAGAATTACTACACAAGGAGTAAAAAATATATTACATTATATAAGCTTATGTTTATTTCTAATTGCGAGGCAAAATTAAAAAAAAGAGCATATAATTTATTTCAGTTCTTTGATAATGGATCAGATATGTTTCAAAACACTTAGAGCAACGTGAAAATGTTTGTAACACTTTAAATTAGAAAATACATACTTCCTGAGACTCAATGTAAGACGAAAAAGCTCTCGCTAAAGTATAAAATTACAACTAAAAAATAAAAATTAAATTAATAGATTATATCATTTTAAAATTCTATAATTACCTAAATTACAATTTGTAGATATTAGCCTACTATTTAAAATAGAATTATACCATTAATACAATCAAATTGATTCTTAAGAAAACTGAAATTTGCAGCTATACATTGCCACAAAGAATTCTTAAAGCTGCCCTTATTTCTCAAAAATTCATGCTTCAAAAATTTGTCTGGATAATTTTATTTAACCTTTATTTTTCATGCTTGAAATTTCTTCATACAATTATTTTTCTTATACTTAATTACATTAATATCTTACTCATTTTCACTCTTTTGCCCTTTTGCTAAGGCAGCAGTCAATTTAATGCACAACATGGAAACCAAAGTTGCGTGCTGTATTCAAGGCGCTAGGACAGCAAATTTACATTAAGGAGATAATAAAAAATGGCCATATGCATACATTTACATAACGTGATTTATTTGCCATACTAAACAAAACTTTGAGACAAAGTCTTGTTTATTTTCTTTGTTTCTTTTCAGTTTTTGCAACATAGTTTAAATAAGCTTAGAGAAAACTAAAGTTTGGATTTCTCTACTTTTATTTTTTAAAAATAAACTGTTATTTCTTTAGCTTCTTGACATTACTCTTCATTCTATGAGAAAAATTATGTTCCCAACATTCTCAAGTATTCATATTTTGGTATTAATTTACAAACGAAACTGCTCCCTAATCTGAATAAATAATATAATTTAGCTAAATTTTATTTTAAATAAAAAATTTGAAATATGGATATGTCATCAACTGTACGGATATGTCAACCACTTTTTTCTAGTCGCGCTGTATTAAAATATTAAGATTATCTTAAGAAAAGTGATTAATATATTAGATAAATTCAAATGATTAATTAATTAATTAACAAATCGAAACAATTTTGTACGAGATAAGGAACTGAAGCCTCTAAGTTTCTGTCTTATTGAAAAATATGCCAGAACGTATACCCATTTTTATAACTTTGTTCGAAGATTGATAAATTTGGTGGCTATTCTACTTTTCATGCCCTCTGAAAGGGTTAATGTCCGCCTTTCTTTTTTTCCGATAATTCTCAATAATAATACCCTAATGTATATTTTCAGTCTTGAAAACTCTTTTAAAAAACCCGCATCAACAAATGGGCTGTTTTTACCATTTTTTTAATACAACAATAGTGAATATTAGAAGGCTTTGTCGCAAAAAGATAAAGTGCTCCTAATCATGAAAATTATTGCGATTTCAACAAATGTACGTCGTCGTAATTGAAGCATAGTTAATGTCATAATATTTCCTTGTTCAGATATAATTTGAAATAATACTTTCATTTTATGTGGTAAGATGTTGTTTATCAATATTCTTGTCGGTATCAAGTTAGTAATCAGCATAGAGGGAGAATAGCTGGTCTCTTAAAACAGCTAAAAACATTTAAAACATACCTATTTAAAAACATCATGATATATACGGTAAACACAGATGACAAATTTAAATACAAATAATGTTAAAATCAAGAAGAAATAATATTTGATTGGACAAACACTTCTGTCATTAAAAGATTCATTGTAAATTAGCTATACAGGCATAAGTAAATTCAATTTTCGATCATTTATCTAGGAAAGTAAAGTATTCAAAACTACACGAAAAATTCGTTCTAATGATTTGTATTTCAAAAAACAAGACTTTTAGATTTTATTTTGGGAGAAAAGAATTCAAATCTTCAAAAAATCAAAAGATAAAATTCGGAGCGCATTTTGTTAAAATCATATTTTTTTGCTTTAATTCATAATTTGACCCTCATCTTTTATTAAAATAATTGCGAAATCCTGTGGTTATGGTTATTAATATTATAGTTAGAAGATTAAAAAAATATACAGGAAATGTTAAATAAAGGACAATTTTGTTTAAAAAATGTATCATCTCAAAATAATTGTCCCAATGCACAAGGAAACTTAAAAAATGTTATCATGCAGGGAATTTTTAGATTTTTTCTGCTTTCATTAAAATATGAATACCAATATGCAGGATGCTTCAAAGTAAAAACTTTTAAATTATAAAAAAAAAAACCTACGTTGCTAGCTTCCAAGATAAATATGTGCCACATTTTGGAAGCTCCGGGTCTAAAGGTCTGTCCTGTATAGCGCAAACAAAACATGCAAACACATACATAGAGAGTGAGAGACACGTTCATTTGTCTTTATTATAATTAGACATTACAAAATAACCTACCATAAAATCTATATTTATATATATCAAGCAAATAATATCTGTAAATGCTGCAAATGAATATAATAAATAGTATAGATGTAAATATCACGCATTTGCCAATAATAGCTTTATTACGCATGTAGTATTCTACATATTTATTTTTAAATAGAATTTATTCCAAATTCTCAAAAACTTGAAATCTTTTTCCATTGTTTACAAGTTAAATATTCTGGTAAACATATTTATGAGCCTTCTTTCTGTTTACCGAGTCTTTGTTTACACAAACGCTGAAAAATGTAGGTGGTGATTCGAAATTTTTTAAATACCAAACCACCATCGCGTGCTGCGTCAGTCTGTGCGGGGGATACCTGGGGAAACTGAAAATACTTAAACCAGGGTGATCGAGAGATGGAAAGAGGAATGGGGGGAAGAGAAATCTCACAAATCGATGAGACTTCACGGATGCTGGCTTAATACCTTCGCCGATGTTTGCGAAGAGGCATTGATCGTGTTTAAACTGCGTGTAAATTGTTTGATCTGTTTCGGAATAGGTTTTAGAAAATGGCAAAGTGAAATTCTTCCGAATGATTTTTATCCGGAAAGAAGTATTTATGCAAGGAAGCAAAGAAAGTTTTGAAATATTGAAATCATTTTCATGCTGAATATCGAAAATGTTTTTGATGCTTATTTAGATGAAAACATAAATTAAGTTTAATCAAAATAATAATTTTTGTATTATTTATATATTTAGTTACATTTTCAATTGTTTATATCACATATTTCTAATTCTAAACACAAATATTTCATAATATTCCAAACTACATTGTTATGAATGTATACAATATTCCGATATTATATGGTTGATATAGGGAACTAGTATATATAAGTTTTATTTTAAAACATTGGAATATCGAGTAATATCGACAATATAATAATTTGTAATAACCGGGATGGAATTTTTTCGACATTTCGCAAAAAAGAATTCAAAAGAAGCATTAGAGAAGGAAAGTAAAGAAAGCATTTCAGATACTGAAATCATTTTGAGGCTGACTGTCGAAAATGTTTTTAATGCTTTCTAGAATAATTCATAGTACACTCTCAAATTGTTTAGATGAAAACCCAAATTGAGTTATACTAAAATGATTAATTTTCATTATTTATATATTCAGTTACGTTTTCAATTGCTTATATTAAAATTTCTAATTCTAAGCACAGATATTTCATAAGGTTCCAAACAATACTGTTGTGAATGTATAGAATATTCTGATATTATCCGGTTGATATAACGAGCTAGTATATATATATATAAGTTTTTAAAACATTTGGAATATCGAGTAACATAGATAAAATAATATTGTGTATTAAGCGGGATGTTATTTCCTTGATATTGCGGAATATTTTAAATGATATCGTATATGAACTCTTATTTCCAAACAATTTATAGCATTCTAATATATCCATTATAAAATACAATCAGTAAAAAAAGTATTTAAAGAAACATCGGTCTTCCAGTTATTATTGTCAATGTATAAAATAAAATGTCGATATTAGAAACTGCATTCTATAAGCCTTTTTCTTTATCCCATATATAATGTGATATTAATTCCATTTAAGAGTAATTATTAAAAATATCCAAGAAATCAGATTATTATTTTCCAATATTCAGAATATTGAGTGATATCGAGAATATAATATTTTTTGACAACCTTGATTGCATTTCCTCGATTGCGTGATATTTAGAATAATATATCGGATATAAACTCTTATTTCCAAACAACTTATATCATTCTAATATATCCGTCATGAAATACATTCAGTAAAACAATATTTAATAAATCAGTCTTTCAGGATACTACAGCCGATGTATTAATAAATATATACCGGAAACTGCATTTAATTTTTAAAACAAATGTTTATCCCAAATTGAAGGTGATATTAAAAACTAATTCATTTAAAAGAAAGAATTAAATAAAACATTTAAGAAGTCAGATTAGTTTTGAAAATAATATTAAATTTTATAATTCAATTTATTGTAAAATCGATACAATTCTGAGAGGTGATCGTTCTCTGTTCCAGATCTAAATAACGATCTGTAGATGAATGAATGAAGTCCGTTACATAAAAAGGGGTTGTGACGTGTCTGAACTAGAAGTAAAACTTCTTTTCTCAGGTGCTCAGAGGTCCATTCCCAAAGAAGCTACTTCACTCATCCTTCTATTGTAAAGCGGAACACGAGAACAACAACAAACACATTTTGTCTTAACATCCAAATCTTAATTCCAAACGCTTGCTTTTTCAACCCTTTATGGTCAACAATTTTTTATACCTAATGAAAAAATTTCTCTCTTTTTTCGAGTTCGAGTTTCGGAGTTTTTCTTTTCTCCGCTTGGTGGCAACATTTACTGCTGCCGGCAGATACGAATGTGCCGAAAACGTCACAATGGGCTATTGTGGAATAACTCACTTAGCTACTGAGGCAAAATGATTCTGGAGGGATGCACCGAATTCGACACACCTGACGTTAAAGGGTTAAAACGAACACTGTTTTTACTAATTTTAATCGAGGAAAATCCATATCCTCAAATTTTTGCTATTTTGAAATCCATCCGATTTTATCCACATATTTAGCTTTTAACTGAACATTTTTGAGGAATTTATTGTTTGTTAGTTTTATACATTTATTTAAATAAAATCCCACTTAGTTTGGCATGGAATGTTCAAATCTACGTCTCATTCACCCAAAAACTCCAATGAAACAACAACAAAAAAAAAACTCACCTATTTGTAAGCAATCCAATAAGTGCCAAATTTTTATATGAAGAAATTTTCTCCAATTTCGTTTATTTGGTATTTTCTCCTTATTCTTTCCCATCTTTATTCCATTATATTTCACTGTTTCTTTATTTCCAAAACTCTTAGACTCTCCATATATGCAAAAGCTTTTCATTTATTCTAACATTGTAACAAGTAGAGGTGATTCTATGTAAAGAATAGAAATCTAGCTAAATTCCGAGAAGGTCTTCACAAAGGATACCGGAGAAAGCCAAAAATAGCTAATCCCGTTGTATCAAAAAGGAGGAAAAATCTCGCAAATCGATTTGACTTCATGGAATGGCTTAATATCTCCGCCGATATTTGCAAAAGGGCATTGATCGTGTTCATCCAGTGAATAAATTGTTTCGCTTGCCTCGGAAATTATTTGTTGAAATAAATTCTTTATAACATTTTGGGAAGGGGTTTTTCAAACAAGCAGGGAAACATACGTTTTAAGATAAGCGAATGATTTTTGTGTATAAAATATATAGAGAACAATTTCCGATAATTTTCAAGAAATATATATGTAATGAACGAATTAAATCTTATTTAAATCCTAATTAATTTCCTTGGTATCTTAATTTAACCCAAATTGTATACCTCATTGCATAATTTTCTCTTATTTCCTGATCCTATTCCTTTTTTTTTATACAATTCATTCTGTTGTGGTTACTTATGGCACTTGCCATGGAAAAGCCCCGCTGATACATCAGCAGATTTTAGGCCGTAGATATACGTCTCTTGTTTAACAAGTAGCGCCATCTAGGGCCAAGAGTGCGAGTTAGCTACACACACGCCACAGCATTTTTTAGAGGGCGGATTTCATTCACGCATATTCATTCACTCATCTCAGATCGTAATTTAGATCTGGAACAGAAAACGATCACCTCTGGCCCAGTAGTATTGCTTTAGACATGGAGGACTTTGCGACCACGACAGATTTAACGAGCACCAGCCGGTATACACTCGGAGAATCTTTCGGAAGGTGAGTTTTGAACTCTTAACCTTAGGAGTACGAGTCCACCGCTCTATCAACCAGGCTATATCGGCCGTAATCCATTCTGAACGGGCTCTTTAAAACTTCAGAATTTCACCATGCTCAAAGTGAAGAAATAAAAATCTTCAACACTTACAATATTCATTTAAAGGTACATAAAATTTCTTTTCCTTAAATTGACATGGGTCAAACAAATCCCTATCAAAACCTCACAGTAAAACCACTGAAGGGAAAAAATCATCTCTTTTCACTTGTGTGACGGTGTAGATTGACATATTTCTTAGCACTTATTCTCTGAAAGTAAATCATGCTTAACGCTGTGAAATAAATTTAAACTTCAATTTTTTTCTTACACACAACTGCTAATATGTATGTACATATAAATTTAACTTCTTTTTCGCCAAGGATAAATAATTATCATAGTCAAAAAATTTAATCCAAAGATCTTGACGAATCTTCATATGTTTCCGAAGCAACGCATATTTTTAGAATTATGTATGTCTGTTCATCTGTCAGTAAACATAACTTTAAAACGTTTTGAATTGAAAAAATGAATTTTTTATATAATTATTATATCAAATATGTAAATGTCTATCAGCATTTTAATGAAATCCATTCAGATGATATCTGCCTATTCTCTGTCTGAGAACAATACCTACAAAACGTAAAGAGTTATATAGATAAAATTCAGTACGTAGTTTTAGTATTCAAAATGTACGTCCTTATCAAGCCCTTTCAATGGAAAAAAAAAAGCCTGAATAAATAACAGATCATTATTAAAATTTCTAAATTACCTATTTAACCACGGTATTTCCCTTTAATATAAAAATTAAAGAGAATATATAATATTTTGAATGCGGAAATTAGGTTCTGTTCAATATAATTTCAAATTATTTCACCTGTTCTAAAAAAATAAATTATACAATGCATACTTTCTTCTGCACAAAATATTGACTCATTTACTTAGAATGATAATAAACGGTCAGAAGATTCAATTACATATTTGGCTGTTATTTTTGTATGTAATATTCCAAAATCCCAGATGAAAATGGTGATAGATAAATGATTATAGCAGATTACAAAGGAATAAATATATAATTCAATCTTATACTATAATACGAGGAATGGTTGTCAAGTCGGAAAAATCGCCCCAGAATTATTAAACTCCGGTAAACTTGGGGGTCTGGGGTTTTCGGCCACGAGGAATCAATTGGGCCAGTTTTGAAGCGCTACGGTTGAGCAGTTCGGAGTTACAGATAGGATATTTTCAAACTTTATTAGTTCGCCATAATGGCTCCTTAAATTTTCAAGTGGTAACGTGCTGCCATCTATAGCCAATATGCCTTCTATATCAATATTCATATACATATTTTTTTCATTTCATGCAGACACGTGATGAAAATTGCATTTTTATATGTTTAATGCGCAATAATAATTTATTTTTTAAGGTTTATTATGTTAATGCTGTTATAGGTTTATAATATGTTTCTTATGTATGTATATATGTTTGTTTTTTCTAAATAAATTTTTCAAAAATATTGAACTTCAACACACTTCAATCTTTACACTGCTCACTTTGTACCATTTCTTTAATTGTATAATTTTTTGTTATCAATTACATTTTATTTCCTATGACTTTTCAACCTTTACATTTGTATAGAATAGTTCCCTTTCCAAACTCTAACTTTGTTTAGAATAGTTTTCAATGGTGCACTTTGACCGGTTATCTTTTTCACCAATGGTTTCACAAATTTTCTTATGGCATGTATTGTTTTGATAAATCACAATTGAAAATTCAAATATTCGAGTTAGCTTCGATACCTGTTTTCTCCAAGCGGAGCTCGGTCACCCGCTGGTTTTTTAAATTGGTGAAGAGAATGTAAATATTTCTAAATCATTTTTGATGTTGATGTTTTACTGCTTTTTCAAAGTTTTATAAATAAGTGTTTTTACAAACATGTAAACAGACGCATACGTATCTAAAAGTAAATGTAAACACTATAGACGAGTGTTTTTATTGAGACTTCAAAGTTTAAGAGTTTCCTAAAATAATCCTTTACATGCTGTCATGAATCAAAAAGAGTTACATTTGGTTAGTTTATTGTCTCTAGGTAAAGATGAAGGGCAATAATACAGACCGTTTCCATGCCATTGAAAAGAAATAAAACTTTTAAATGTAAATATCGAATTTCTAAAATTGTCCCGATTAACTTTAGAGTTAAGGTTCTGCTGTAATTTGAACAACGACATGATAACTTTAAAACTTTTTTCTTTTGGACTTTAGAAGGACTAAAATGTCGATCACGAAGGACAATACTGATGAAAGTAGTTGTTCAAAGTATTGTTCTTTGGAATTGCACGATTGTCTTTTTCAACTAGCATCGATAAGTGTAATAATGATTTTTAAGTACAGTCATTTTACTTCGTATTTTTCATGCTATCTGAATAAATTAGGCTTTGGAAATTACCAATATATAAAACAGAATTTGAGTGTTATATTTACAATGAAAGTATATGCAAGTTATTTCAATATATATATTTTTTAATATGACCTGTTTTATGTTTCACTTCTTAGTACTTAAAAAAGAATAGTATACTCAATCTTGAGTAAGTGAATGAAGCCAAACTGCAATGCATTTTTACAATTTTTTACAGATCATATACCATATTATCATTACTAGATTTTCTGTGTATGTTATGAAGTTAAGACGCATAAAAAAGGAATATAAGTGGTCAGAATACAAGTAGAATTTATCTGAAATTTTATAGAAATTCTCTGTTTGGGTATTAAAATCGTATTCGAAGTTTCATTTTTAGTTTTACTTCACATATTGATTTACGTTTTTTAGAAGGAAACACACAGGCAGACATACAGGTATCATTCAAAGGCAATTTTAAGCTTTCAAAGAACTATTACGCAGGATAAAAATCTCAGGATCGAATTCTTTAATATTTTCGATATTTCTTCATCATATAATTTAATTATAAAAGTAAAACCTTTGCAATAATGCTTTTTTTTTGTTTCAGAAATATTTTTAATTTAATTCAGTTTTCGTAAAAATGTTTAATTTTCAATCATAATTCTAAAAAAAAACTTCTAAAAAAACTCTAAATAATTCCATACCAGCCGATAAACATCCAGAGTAGTTGGAATATAAGTAATAGAATAACAGTCATTGTTATTTAATAGAGGCTAAAATGAAGGCATTTCCCAATTATCTACTTCAATTTACAGTTCAACCCCTCCCATAAAAATTCAAGGAAGTAGATTTTACTCGACCCTACACTTTTAATATAACTTCCGGGAAACGATTATCAATTATCTATCCAAAAGGTTCTTATCCATCTTTAGATATCAACAATGAGAAAAACTTATTAATAAATTCAATTAGAAATTTCAATGGATGGAATAACAATTTCGTATATGCAATCGACAAGGTGTAGGCACAGAAATTTAAATAATTTTTGTTGTTGTTTCTAATGGCACTAGCCATGCACATGCTCGCTGATTCAGTCAGCAATTTTAAGCTGAGGGAGCGTCTCTTGCTTCAAGTAGCGCTAACTAGGGCCAAGAGTATGTTTTAACTATTTATGTACACATTCGCTAGCACAAACCCCTTTTACAAGGGGGAAAATTTCACATGCCTTATAGAATCAACAGATGAAGAACAACCATGCCCGAAATGAGACTCTACCCAGGGCGCCCAAATAATTGGAAACACGCTGCCCTGTGTCGTCTAAATATCTAATTGCATATAACGTTTTCAGTATGAATTACATAATACCCAAGCTAAAAAGGAATTCTCAGTATGAGTCTTAAGCATTAACTAATAATTAAATAAATGTAATTTTCTAAATGAATCCTGACAGAAAATTTCTAATCTATCAAACGGGAATAATTTCCCTTTGAAGTATTTCTCTATAATTCTAAAAGTAACTTTCACCAAGTCATTAAGAAATGATCAAATAGCCGAATTCTTTTATAGTATATGAAACGAAATATTTCAATGCCCGGATATATTTAGATGGTCTGTTTCTTATTAGTAAAACAGTGTATCTTTGCATTAGAGGCTCACATTTGGAGTTTGTTATTTCTTAACTAGTCATATATAAAAAAAGTTTTGCAATCAAAATATTGTAACAGTTCCAAAATTTACAAACCAGATTTCTACTTGTCACATTTGACCAATTACGACTAGATGCCGGATTCTCACATGTAAAATCTCCCAAAATGTAGGGACAACATTTTTTTAAATGAATTAATGTCCATTTGTGAATGCGAATTCAAAAAGTGCACCAAGATTAACGATACAAACTTTGTATATCACCTTCTTACTTAAACCGTAAATGTGTCACATTTTTGATAACATCTTTCTACAGGAAAACTATGCAAAAATGAGCCCTATTACTTAAAAATGCAAAACGGATAGATAGATTATATTTTGTATATGATGGATCCTTAGAATTTTTTAAAAAAATTTTAATTTGGAAAATTTGAATTTTATTTGTCAGAGCATTTAAAGTTTTTATTCGTCTAAATATATGGATACGTTAACCCTTTATCTACTAACGGTACTTATAATTACCATTTAAATCCAGATTATATTTTCTTAATATGACTATTTTTGTAGATGGTATTCTAAAAAAATATGATGAATGTAACTCAAATAGCAAGAAGTTAATATTAGCTAAAAATAGGATTGAAAAATAATTAATAATTAATCTAGATATTCCTGTTAATTAATCTTTTTTGGTTATCTGGGATTATTCTGTGAGAAAACTTAACTATTGGTACAAAAATGAAGTTCGAAAATAGATGGCAAATATGATTCAGTAGATAAACGGTTAAACGAAAATAAAACCTTGAAATAAATTATTTAACTATAATTGTAGATGAAAATAAAATTTTTGATGCAATCAGCTATAAATGTTACAATTGAAAATGCTCATTTGTTTTTCTTTTTTAAAACACCTTCTTATATTTAATTCAATAGCATTTGCCTAATCTACAGACGACTTGCCAAAAATAGTTGAAGACACAATACAGTTAGTTTATTTTGTGAAGTATTTTTTCCAAAATAAAATAACTAACTAAAATGCTTGATCATATGATCGAATTTAGTTTATTAAAAGGAGAAATATCCTTATCTCAAAAAATAAAATGATAAAAAATTAATTTTTGCTAAAAATTTTACTTTCTGTTGAAGAAATTTCAGAACTAAATTCACATACAATATTTATTACAATGCACGCAGTGTACAATCAATACATAAGATTTAATTTTGTAACAAATGATTTACTTAACATTTATATCCTGCATATAGATATTTGTATACAAAATTTCTGTAACAATTGATTTGCTTAACATTTATCTCCTACTAATATGGATATTTCTATGGAAATTTCTACAAAAATTGATTTATTTAACACGTATCACCTAGATATGAAAATTTATACTTAATTTCCGTAACAATTGACTTATTTAACATTTATCTCCTTCACATGAGTAGTCGTATATAAAATTCCTGCATCAACTGATTTACTTAACATTTATATTCTGCATATGGATATTTGTATATAATATATCTGTAACAATTGATTTACTAAACATTTATCTCCATATAGGTATTCGTATATAAAACTCCTGTAACAACTGATTTACTTAACATTTATCTCCTACATATGAATATTTGTATACAAATTATCTGTAGCAACTCATTTTCTTAATATCTATTTAAAACTAGTTATGCATTTTATGTGAATGACATAAGAACCGTTGCTAAGAAATATTAAATCGCATAATGTATACATCCCCTCTATTGTATGCGTTGAACTTGCTTGGTTCATTTCGAATTATACGTTTGTAGCATCATGGCTAAATTAAACATTGGTGTCAGAAAATGCTGATTCACAAACTGATCCAAGCATGATTCCGTTACGATACGTCATTGACGTTGGAACTGTTCATCATCTTCTAACAATATTGCAAGCGAGAATCAATCTATACATAATCTTCTTATCCTTGTATTGGAGGAGACTGAGTAATTAGTTTCCTTCTCCTTGTTTATTTTCTGACTTACTCTATTGACTCACATATATTGTACAATATTATAAGGTAATTAACTATGTTCTCAAAAATATATAATTGTATTAAATATCGATTATCAGCCTATTTATTCTGTATTGTGCCTGTGCTACCTTGATGTCGCAATAATTTCCTACAATGCATGGTTTGTATTTGCTCATTTAAAATTGGATATAATCTCACTCATGTAGTGGGTGGTTCATCAGCTTATAATTTGTTTTTTCTCTTTTCAAAGATACCTTTGTTATTTTATTTACTTCTTGAATGCAATTATCACACTCGAGAAAATAATGAAGCAGATTAATCCATTTGAGGTACTTTTCATTTGTAAGAATCATTAGATCTAGATCAAGAAAAGATTTTTAGATCTGGGAAGATTAGTTTATAGCAAGTCATAGATTTTACGCAAGTCTATATAGAGATTATCGGCAAGTTTGGAAGATTAGATTATAGGCAAGCCTATAATCTTACCTAAGATAAGATTATAGGCAAGTCTATATATTTACATGACAGAAATTTATTCTAGAAGGAATTCTTCAAAACTTCGAAAAAGGAGTCCCTCGAGTATTTAAAAAAAAGAATTAACATTTCATGTTAAGAGGAAGATGTTTTGCTATCTTTTTGTTATTCACCATGAGAAATTAGGTAATAGATTTCGTTCCATATTTTACTAAATTGAATTTTATTGGGACAGTAAAATTTCCAAGTGGAACATGTTATCAGTCGCTACATCTTTGTTTCGTTTAAAACTATTTTTCGTAAATTAAAAATTGAATTGATTGTGAGCAAAGAAGACTTAACCCATATTAATTAGTGTTGAAATCTATATTGTTCTCTTACATTTATGTTGTAAATCCATTATAATACAATCAATTTATACAATACTTCATATTTAAATCTGCAACTTAAAATCGCAATTAATTTAAGACACAAAACACATTTAAGTTTTCTAATTGCATGAATATACAGTTTCAATTAAGAATAATGTCCTAAACAGCTTATGTTAACAAATTATTTTGTAGAACATGGCGTGAAAGAAGTGCCAAGACCGTGAAAAGTTCACATAACAAAGAATTGATTTAAAAATATAAATTACTTAAGGAAAAAAAACTCATTTTCTGTACAAATAATTTTATGAAATTTATACAGAAAATGCATCCATTGAAACAAGTGGCCTCTTAATGAAATTTAATATTGTGTTCAGAATTTGATTAGATAATTTCTGAAATCTTTTACTCTACATTGATAGGGGAATATATCAATGTAGAATATATCAATCCTACAATAATTTCACCTAACTATCAAAATAAAATTTTTAAAAAAATCAAAGTCATTATAATGCAATTGTATTAAATAATTATTGATATTTCCTTGAGTTTTTACCTGGAAATAACCCTCCCTCCAATGGATGCTACAGACTTCATGTTGAAGAGCTTTTGTTATGTGATCTTGTACAGCTACCAGGTGTGTGTATTAATGCACAGTGATCAAGTTACCTCTGCTTCATAATAGAACTTATATGTTATCAAAGAAGTTATATCTTCTAAGGAAATTATTAGTCCCCCATTATGGTCACAAAAGCCATCATTCAATCACTCTAAACATTATTTTGTTTCTAGGAATAATATGTCAGCGTTTATTTAGTCTGTACTGTTATAAAATATTTAAATGCCTAGTTACATAATAGTTTTAAAATATTCTGCCTATCTTAATAATTGAAAACAATTTTTATTTAAAAATAAATATTTAAATCAATAGGCATACGAGCATATTATTTTTTATGGATATTTATCTCTTAATATCATGTTGCCTTAACGTATGTCGAATTCCCATCGGCAGTTAGACGACGCTTGCAGCTGGATCTTCATTTCAGCCAAATGAAGCATTTTCTGACTTCAAATCCTTGCTCAAAGAATCAGAATAAATGAAGCAAAAGTATCTTTAAAACTGAGAATTCTCGAACGCCTCTTAGTCTCATGTTGGTGCTGCAAGATACTTAATTCGAAATGACTTCGTAAGTACTGATATTCTCAAATCGCTTGGAATTTCCGGAGCTTCATGTCGAGATAAATTGTTATTCAAGAGTTCCAAGGATAGATTGCAAGGCTTTAACAGGCAATAAAACTCCCATTTTGATTCCATTGCTGGTGATTAGGATGTGATTAAATGTCTGCCAACATTATCGCAAGCTTCATTAAATGACACGAACATTGTATATGTGTTTTCCCCGACGCCTTCAATATGTGAACTTTTTCAAAATTTCCATTAAAGGAAAAGAATGTTTCAGCTTTTTTAAATATTTATTCTAAAGATCAAATGCTTCAATTACAATTTTACTTCCTTTCACAATTCATTGAAGGATTTCCTCCAAAAATTCTTTTAAATGCAATTTTACTACGATTATTGTAACATAATGTGTTTATTATTACTTATAAAATAAGCGATTATGTGATTTTGAAATCCATTAATACAGGGATTCTTATTTATTGTTAAAAGTAATTTAAGTACTGCATAAATAAAAAAAATATAATTTCACAATTCCATTAATTCCTTATTCCAAAATTCAATTAATTCAAAATTTCCATAACAGGAAAAAAAATCTCTCGAGTGATTTTTTTTTAAAAATATTTGTTCTGAATATCAAATGCTTCAATTACGATTTTACTTCCTTTCACAATTCCATGATTGATTTCCCCCAAAAATTCTTTTAAAGGCAATTTCACTACGATTATTGAAACAATGCGTTTATTACTGCTTATAAAATAAGATATGTGATTTTGAAATCCATTAATACAGGAATTCTTAATTATTGTTAAAATAATTTTAAATACTTCATAAATAAAGGTAATATCTCTTCAAAATATCATTCAATTCCTTCATTATTTCAAAATTCCATTAATCTAAAATATCCATTACAGGAAAAAAATCTCTCGAGGGATTTCTTTAAAAAATATATTTGTTCTAAAGATCAAATGCATCAATAATGATTTTACCTCCTTTCACTATCCAATGATTTATTTCCTCCAAAAATATTCTTTCACTACGATTATTGAAACGCTTTAATACTGCTTATAAAGTAAGTGATTATGTGATTTTTAAATCCATTAATGCTGGAATTCTTGATTATTGTTATAAGTAATTTAAGTATTGCATGAGTAAAAGTAATACAGTTTCAAAATTCCATTCAATTCCATTAATTCTTTATTCCAAATTGACATTAATTCAAAATTTCTATTAAAGAAAAAAAACGTCTTGAGTGATTTGTTTTAAAAAATGTTTATTCTAAAGATCAAATGCTTCATTTACGATTTTACTTCCTTTCATAATACAGTAATTGATTTCCTCTAAAAATTCACGCGAATGAAATTTCAGTACAATTATTAAAAACTAATGCGTTTATTACTGCTTTTAAAGTAAGTTATGTGATTTTGAAATCCATTAATACAGGAATTCTCGATTATTGTAAAAAGAAAATCAAGCAATCAACAAGAAAATATTGCGATACATATTTTTTATATTTTTTTAAGTACTAAAATATTTTAAATAAAAATATTTAAAGTATTAAAATATATTTTTTTAACAATGACAATTTTTTTGTTTCATATAAAAAAATTGTGAAGAAATTTTTCAAAAATATATTATAATGCTCAAATTTATTTGGTGAACCACAAAACTATTTATTAAAGATATTAATATTTAATCTTAAATTTTCTATCTTCTTAATGATCAAAATGCGAAAAGTAGATTATATTTTTCACATTGAGTAGATTTATTTATAAGAACTGATTTTAATAAATATTTGGAAATTTTAATGTACTTAAAGTTCAATTTCCAAATCAAGCCATGGTGTAAGTTTTGAAAGCGAGTCGGCTTTTAAAGCTTCTTTCTTATCTTGTGACATAATTGGATGTAAAAAAAAATATTATCAAAATGCGCAGTAGAAAGCACGAGATATTGTAGTACTTCTAAAATAGTGCGAGTTATATGTCCAGAAAAATGTGAAAATATTTTGCTGAAGACGCTATAAAGACATAATTACATGAATTTTTGACTAGCCATAAATCTCAATGCTTCTATCCCGATGGTTATGTCATTAATTTATAAATCCAGTGCATTTATCCTATTAGTTTATACAAATTTAAGATATAAAAACCAAAAAATAGAAAGAAGAAAATAAAAACAGTTTTCAGTACTATATAAAGAATGATTATAAAACAGTTTTTTAGAATTTTATTAATTTAATACCTATATTTTCACATAAATTTCAATTCAATGTACCATATAGTTTATATTCAAAATATTTATGCTTCACAACATGCCAAGAAAAAAAAATCCTAGGATTTTTTTTCTGTGAAAAGAAGTGAAAATATAACTAGAAGATGAAATTTCAAAACATGATTCCGTTTTAATTTTAAATTTCACAGAGATAATTAAATATTAGATAATCTAAAAGAAATTACACCAGGGGCATTTAAAAAATAGCACCGAAGAAAAAAAGAATAGCTGATTGAATGTGCCACATATATTGCCTTTAATTCCTTGTGGGACTCATTATTTTTAAAACAATTCCCTCGTGTGTCTCATAAATCCATGTCCGCCATGTATATTTTCAATTAAGGTGGTTAAACTCACGTAAAAAAGTCATGATTTAGTCAGAAACTTCTAGAAGAAAACGGAGAGAAAAAAATACATGTTCGAAACTTCAATCTAAATATTTCGAAGACTTAATTACTTCCACTGGGTTTTGTGTCAGAAAAATAAATAAAAAATTGTCCAATGCCAGCACGTAAATTATTCCTTGTGATCTTAATTTTCAAAAAAATGTGACAAAAAATAAATTCATATCACCACTGACCTCCTCAAATTAAAGATTCTTTGCAATTACAATAACATTCAAATTCCTTTTTTGTTTAAACTTTATTTATCTTTTTAAAATATTTTTCAAATCGTTCTGCCAAACGACTTTTTCCTTTAAAAAAAATTAAATGAGAACTTTAAATCGCCTTTTTCTTTTTAAGAGATCTTATTATTATTATTATTTCAATATTAGAAATGCTGGATTTTCGTTGGAAAGAAGATTTTGAAGTCCTTCAGAAAAATATGCAAATAAGTACTTTAATGCAATTTAGATTCTGCTCTTAAAATGAAGAATAATAAAAAAATGCGTGGTTATTAAAAGATCTGTATGACGTGTAATTTTTTTGGTTTAGTTCTTAACAACTCTTGATTTTTGAAAATGGCACATTTAACCATGATGGTTTTCTTATTCTTTCTTATGTTGATTATTGCAAAAGGTGAATAAAATTAGATAGAATATTTTTAGAGATTTGGAAATGTTTCCTTGTTTTCTAAGATTTCATACTGTTTTTACTTAAATTTTACAAAAATAGTTTTTATTTTTCTTAAATTTAAGCAGAAATATAACGCTAGCTCATAATATCTCCATGAGGTAGTGTCTGTTTGTTTTTAAATTAATCAATCTATAAGGAACTCTGTAATACGAAGCTCCTATATAGCATGAAATTCTAAATCTTAATCTGAAAATGTAATAATCCACGTTTTTTTGTATTGAGCATATGATTAATTTCACTTTTTCATAGTTATTGATGTATTATTTATGAAACTGAAATGTATACAGTTAACTTCTGTAAAACATGATAATTGGGATAATGGCGTATATGTAAACAATGAAAATGATAATTTAAAAAGTGGCATCTCACTAATTCTTAAAAATCAGTGCAATTCTAGAACATGCAAAAATATGTTAATATGTACCTCATATAACGCTGTTTCTAATTATACTAAATATTGGGTCGATAAGAGTTCATTTCAATTTTAAAAGTTTTATTCCTTTTTCTGGCTATATACCAAAGTATCAAATGCATATTTAACAATACCTCGTGATATTAAATAATATTTACAATATTTTATAATATTGTGGAACATTAAATATATTATATAGTATCGAACAATAATGTAGTATTTGTTAAGGCGGGATATGCTACTTGGGTAAGTTTTAGTTAAAAATGAATGCCATGAAATGCCTGGTAATGCTATTCTTTAATAACCCCGAGTTCGTTTCTTGAATAAAATTTGAATTTTGTGTTTTAAAAATAAATGCAACTCTTTCATCAGTTATAAAAAATAAACAAATCTGCACTCGTTTTGGTAAGAATTAAAACTTATTATTATGATAAGACGTACTATTGTGATAAAAGCGTATTGCGAGCATTTTATATAAAGTGTATTATAGAAATACTATGATAAGGTAAACAAGCCCGAACAAGCCCAAAGTCAAACGGAGGAACTAGATGACGTCACCACAAAGAAACCCTAACTTGCAGAATTATATAAATGATACTTGTCGATACTAAATTTCGAAAGCAAACATAAATTCTACAGCATTCTACCCTCTAGGAGATACTTCAAGCGTCTAAAGTTGATCAATATCTACCAAACGATATCAAAATGAAAACTAACAACTTTTCAAAAAATAGTTATACATAAAAATAATGCCTTAACAATACAAGAATAATTCTACCATACACAAAAGATTAAACAAAAATAAAATGATGTAATTTCGTTTGATAAAAGCTGAACAATAAAATCTATACACCATTTTTTTTATAAAGGAACGAATATTTTTCAAATTTCTTCATCACCTATTAAAATGTTGTCAGTTAAACCAGTTAAAGGTAACTAATAAATTATCCCATTTACAGCAATCCTATTATTATGTAGTTCCCAGTTCCTTCTAAAACTCCAAACAGACAAAGTAATGTTTTCCCGAAGAACCTGTGTCGGCAAAGCCTAAATCTACAAAATTTATCAAATTTATCAATTTACATTTTGTATAAATATATCTCAAAAGTTGCACATTTATTTCATTTTATTATCTAAGAACAAATTTGTTTTTGAAAAGATATGAATTTTATTTTATGTATCTATTTATTTTGATTTTTCAAAATGACAAATGTAATTGTATAAAAATTTGTTTCAAAAGCAGTTATTGGGAAATTTTCTAAGAAATAATTTCAAATGAATTTAAGGACAATTGCTTGTAAAGAACAAGGATCTTGTAATTGAGTGTCATATATTTCAAACTGCATATTCAGGGTTACTTTATTTTGGTCCGTTAATTCGATAAATGACAGTTCGCTGCAAACTGTGAAGTGACTCCCCCGAAATAAAATTTAGGCATTTTTGATGATTCTAGAAAACACAACGAGAAGTGCATTGGAATCGAAAGATATATAATAAATTTTAACCGATAAGCTGACATGTAATTCGTGGCACCATTTAGGTATGTTTTGATCACATTGATATGGCACAACTAAGTCTGTTTTAGTAAAGATATGTCATTATTTGGATAAAGAAAGGAGACTCTTGAAAAAGCAATGTAACTTGAAAATTAAGGTTTAGTAACTTGATGTAATTCCAACATACATATTTGCCATTTTCCTTTCCGTCTATAAATTAAATTTGGTTTTATGGCATCTGTCTGGGTAATTTTTGATCACAATGGTATTGGACCAATCAGCACGCTTCTGATGCAGATATGTCATTATTCGGATTAAGTAAGTGCACCTTTGAAGGAGCAAGGGGACTAAATTTAATAAATATTTTTTTTCTTTTTATTTCTTTCAGTAATACACATGATTGTCATTGTTTAAAATCAGACACACATACTCAATTGTCCTTTTTATTTCCATTTTGGGCAATAAATTTCTATGCTTTGGTTTAAGCCATCTTTACGGGTAATTTTTGATCACAGTTGTATGGCACCAATCAGTATGTTTCTAGTGTGAATATGCATTACTTGGATTAAGTAAGGATACTTTCAATGGGGGGGGGAGATAATTTAATAAATATTTTTCCTTTCACCTTCAGTAACCTGATGTAAATCACACACATACATAATTATCATTTTCATAAACGTCACCTATTAGCTGACCAATAATGTACTTCAAAAGTAATTAACATGGTTGAAAGAACGCTAAAGATTCATAGTTATATCTCCCATACCATAAAAAAGAATTAATCCGGAATTCTTTATGCTACCGAACCGAAAACTCACATGTGGTTGCTGTAGGGAATAGAGAAAAAAGAAAGGGGAAAAAACAGAAGTCTAACATGTTAAGAAAGGAACGTCTACAAGCAATGACAAGTGAAGCAAGGGACACGTTTCCCCCAGAGGGGATGACAAGAGCAAAATGAGATTGTTTCTTGTAGACTGCACGGAATACCGTACATCGGGGGCTCGGTCATTTTCTTCATCCTGTTTAACACTGCGGATATCTTGATGCAATTTGCTCGTCAGGTGACAGGGCCTGGATGGGAGACGACTCGCACATGGGGGCTCCTTGCATGCACGTCAGCGCTCATAAATTGAACTTCTGAAAGTTAGGTAACGTTACAGCGATAAAGGAAATTGACTGTTGAGACAACTTTTTATATATGTTTAGGGATTATATTTTACAGTTTTCCCTGACTAGTCATTCATTAATTATGTTAATTTAAATTTTTAACCAAATAAGAAGTAAGTTGAATTTTAAGTATGAAGCATTGTATTTCATATTTTGAGTACATTTTAGGTAAAGTATTATTTTTTAGTAACAGGAAGTGAAAGGAGTTGTGCATATCTTTATGCTTTTAATGTAAATTCTACAACGTAAAATAATAAATAGCCCTTACACAAGTCGATTTCAATATTCATTTATACCTAAAGAAAATATTGTTTCATTCAATTTCATAATTTGGATTTCTTTTCTGTCTCTTTTCAGCAGAATGACACTGAAAGTATAAGAATTATACCAAATTAAATTTCAATTTCACAAGTCTTTATTTCAATCGTAATGAAAAATCCGCTCTGTTTTACAACCCTGCAGAAGTTCTTTTTATTCCCTCGTAAGTGCAGCATTGAAAAAGAAAATGCTTTAATCATCATAAAATTCCAGTTGGATATTTTAAGAAATCTGAGTTCATACCTCCTCGACTTAAAAAAGTCCATTTTTAGAAAGAGCTCTATCGTTTTTTTTAATCATGTCAGAACATGATGTTTTTTGCGTCAACAACAATCCTTAGGCAGAAAAAAAATATTATCTGCATGAGCATCTCAAAAAATCAGCCTTTAATATCGCGTTGCCATTGCATTCACAAAAGCTCTGGTTTAAAAACAATTAGTTAACGACTACAGAAAATAAAACCTAGAAAAATATCATTTTGAGCACGTGATTATACGAAATGAAATAAAGAGGAAATGCGATATTTTTTTAAACAATCCATGAGAGACAAAGTTTATTGAATCTTGTGCAACACTAAAGTGACTCATTCAACGAAACGATTAAAATGAATAAAAATATAATTTAACTTGCATGAGCTCGGGGTGCTTGGCCGTTCAAGAAATGATGTTCTAACATGATACATTGAAATATGTATAGCAGATTTCATTTTATTTATTTTTATATTTTTGTGAACACTATAATACAAAAACGTTTCTAGCAAATTTTAAAGGGGATTCATTAAGAAGCTGCCTTAGTACAAACATATAAAAAATATAAAATACATAGAAGTTGGGAAATAAAATTTGATCCTCATATAGCATCCATCATGTCAATTCGCATCAAATATTGAATCAAACCTCTAAAAGAAATCATTGTCTGTCAACCTGTACATACACACGATTTTAAACGCAATAACAATTGCTTTTATAAGAGAAATTAGGTATCAATCTTTTGATTAAAAATGTCATTCTGTGTCAAATTTTGTTCGAATTCCATAGAAGAAAACGTCCAAGCATATATATGATTTTAAGTAGTTTGTACATTAAACACGATTAATCACCAAAATTACTCAGGTGAAACTCACGCTCTGAAAAATAACAATAAAAATCTAAGGATTTTCTTAAGCCTTGCCTGATTTGCACAATATTATTTGAAAGACAGGGATAAATTTATTGAAAAGAATGTGAGAAATTTTTGAGGAAGCCATTCACGCTTATTTAATAACCGTCTCTAATCTGCTTTAAATGCCAAGAATCTAAAAGTCTATTATTTATTAAATATAATAACTAATTTGAATTTCTGATTTGAGAATATGACATTGTAAACAGACGTATGATTTTTTAAAGTTCAGATGATGTAAAAATATATATTTAGGAAGCGATTTAATGCTGAATCACTGAAATTTATACAGAAACATTTATCTCTCAACATAAATTGCATGTTTAATAGTCGTTTGTAAAATAAATCACTTTTTTCTGTTTGTTTATAACAAACTTTGGGATTAAATATTGTTAGGTGGTTACGTTAATTTCTGCTCGTGCAATTAGAATGCATTCTATATTATTTCATAGTAAAAAAGAAAACCCCCATATGCTACTACAGGTAGAAAAAAGCAGAAAAATGGGGAAAATAGACGTCTGCACATAGAGAATAAGACGTCTACCAATAATGACAAGAAAGGAAAATATCATTTTTTTTTCTCGTAGGTGATGACATGGACAAAATGAGATTGTTTCTCTCAGACTGTACTGCATTTTGAAACATAGGATAAGGATATTTTCTTCATTATTTTTAATGCCTGGGATAGCTTGATGTGATTTCTAGCTAATACGACAGCAAATAGGAAATGCCTTTAACATTGAACATTAATGAATAAAAATATGTTGATATAGATTGAATTTAGTGTTTAAGAAACTTAGGGTGAAAAAATAATGGAGTTCATAGATATTTTCTCCTTATTTACAAACAATTAATCTTGGATTGATATGAAACAGCATAATATAAATATTTCTTGTTTTAATGAGATAGCTGATAAATGTTGGATGGTGACTTATATAAGAAATAAAAATTGCATGTAACAAAGAAAATAATTATAGATTTATGAATCATATTTACTTGAGCTCAAGTATGAAAAATTGTCTCTCCAAAGAATAAGTAAACTATCTCAAGTAAAAATACAATAGAATATCTGTACCGAAGCCCTCCAGGTGCTCTTTATACAGAATACTGAATTCAAGGCGGTAAATATCTTAAGATTTAAATTTATTACACTCATAATTCATACTAAGTATGTTGATGCCGATCAATAAAAGTTTTGTAATAGGTGTTGCAACACATACTGTATCTTTTCCTGATTACATATACAAAATATTTTAATGCTGCTCATTAAAAGTCAGAAATCCTTCTCCAAAAAGTATACAATTTTATAATAAATCGGGAATCAGGTACGGTATATTTCGCTGATTATATACACACAGTATATTGATGCTGCTCCTCAAATATTGCCAAATATCATGCTTCCAAATAGTATAAAATTTTGTAATAGATATTTAATACGATACAGTATATTTCGCTGATTATATAGACAAAATATGTTAATGCTGATAATTAAAATCGACCAATCATCCTCCAAATAATATACAATTTTGTAATAGTTCTTGAATTATGTTCTGTATATTTCGCTGGAAATATACAGAATATATATATTCATGAAATATTACCAAATATCCTGCCTCCAATAGCATAAATTTTTGTAATAGATGCTGGGTTAAGCTATGTTCAAACTTTATTTCTTTGATAATGTACACAAAGTATGTGATACTGCCAATTAAAAACTACTAAATATCTTCCAATTAAAATAAAATTTTATAATAGAAGATGAATTATTAATTATATCTGTACTAGTAAATAAAGATTTGAAGCTACAAAATAGACCTGAAGGGGAATAAATTTCGAATCATATTATGTATCTTCTTGTTTTGAAATTAGCAATTATTCGATGAATATACAATTTTTTTTATTGAATTATCCAAGACTGAAATCAATTTCAACTTTTACAGCAATTATCTTACAGCCTGTTGTCATTTAAAGAAAAATTTAATGCTTTATTCTATAATGTTGCCAAATATTAAATATTTATTACTAACTATGAAAGATCTCCCATTTTTAATTCCATAGAAACACTATCAAGTTTTAATTATGACTCCCAAGTATTAATTGTTGCTAACTGCCATGAAGCTATGATTTCCAATTACAATTATTAAATACAGGGAAGGTATTTTGTTACTTTCTTTTAAGTTGTTCAAAAAATAATAATCTAAGCATTTCAAAACAAAATAAATATAAAATGAGCATGAAATCTTAAGGAAGAAAAAAAATAAGGTTAAAATCAATGGACGGAAGGAAAAATTATCCCCTTCAAGTTGAGCGTGGATAGCCTACTATAGACAAAAACTAAAGCCGAAGACGCTTTGACCCTGCGTAGAATAAAGGAGATGACACGAAAATAATCAGATTGTTTTTGGTACGCTGCACATAGCCCTGACCTATAAGATTGGTCATTTTCTCAATCCACTTTAACTTGCTGGGAATCTTGGGGTGATTTGTTACTGTGATGATATGGTTTAGGAGTCAAAATTATGAGGAAATGGAGTTGATGAGCATCCATAACTTTTAATTAAAGCTGTGGAGGTAGATTAGTATTCTATTGATGAAAGCGGTATACATAATCACACATTACCCACTTAACTGCTTTATTTTCTTTACTATCTAATAAGATGACACCTTCTATTTCAGGAATATTTTCTTATTTTGTTTAAAATGGAAATCCATTGAATGTATGACTTATTTATGCATTCGAAGTAATTTTTCTATTGAATTATAATAATTATGAATGATTTATTTTTAGCTTACAGCTATCAAAATTGAATAAATCGATACCCGTACGGCATACGGCAAAACTATTAAGTGGTTAAATAAACATTTATTTTAGGAAAATAATAATTTTCCAGAATTTAGATATGGTTTAAATAATGGATCGAATTCTCAGATTTTCGGAATGAATTTTATTTTCATGTAGAATCTCAAAAGTATCATTTGATCCAATAATATCGCATTTATTGGAATAAGATTTTTAAAATATCTTAAAAATAAGAAAAATGATTGCATATATATCCTAAGTCATAAAAAATATTTTAGAGTGAAATTCCTAAGAGGAATGACAGAAGAGTTAATTGAATGAGAAATGCCAAGAATGAAATGAATGAGGAGCTCCTAAAATGAAATGAATGAAGAATTCCGAGAAGGAAATTTACTTCCAGTCTTAATCATGAGTTGTTTTCAGTTATTATATGGTTCTTCTATTTTTCTATATAATATCGGTTTAGTAATTTTCCAATATACTTGAAAACAATGAATTTCTGAAAAAAATTAAAAAGGATTTTGCTGTTCTAATTCTTTAACTTGTTTAAATATTTTTGATTTTTTTAGGTGATTATTGTTAAATATTGTAAGATGTATTTCATGTAATATATATATTACTAGTATTCTTTATAATCATAAATTTATTTTTTTTAATTATAATTTTACAAATATGCTTATTATTCTTTGGATACAAATTGTATTTTTCAACTTTTTCTAGGAAGTTTATTTCATAAATTAGGTTCCTGTATGCTAAAATTGAGGCACTCGAAAAAACGTATTGAATATTTCTTTCTGAAACTTTAAACTATCTTTTACTTTTTGAAAGCAAAATTGCTTTTTCTTTTATTTTTATTGTTTATCAATTTGTTTTTTTCTATGATTCAAAATTCATTCTT
>JAOUZG010022062.1:852630-918140 GCA_026289955.1 Argiope argentata
ATATATATATATATATATATATATATATATATATATATATATATAGGATATTCCACAGAACCATTTTAATTAACCAACATCTGCCTTCATCTTGTTTTGTCAACACCCGATGATATATGAAATCCAAAGCAAGAGTTGTAATGGTTAGATTATTTCCCAGAGAGCCATTATTTTTAATTGGTTTGCATTCCAGAACAACGCCACCTATCGGTCTTTCGAAAGTCTGTCCCAATTAATTTTGAATCAGAGGCTCACTAACTTTCGTCCAGAGAAGACGCCTGTCTTCATGCGTCAGCGATTACCGCTAAGTTCAGCGGCTACGCGGTAATATGTTTTCAGTCATAATGTTTCCCCATCTCTAATGTCCTCCTAGAGGAAATAATCTAACTTTCTGATTATTAAATATCTCCATGTTTTAATTCTTTTTAATGTTTCCCTGTAAATACCCCCTGTAAATATTCCCCTTTAACTCTAAATAAATTCTTTTATTTTTCCTAAAGAAGTCTCTTCATCCTTCATTTGTATTATTTTAATTTTGGTTTAGAAACTAACCCGTAAATATTAAAAAACCCCTAGACATCACGCCACTAAAATCCCGCTATCTGAAGAGTCTAATTTTTGGAAGATTTATTTAAACTCCCACATATTATATTATATATATATATATATATATATATATATATATATATATATATATATATAGGGGATTAATCGTGTCTGATATATTTGTCTTAACAATAATTTACTAAATGACACAAACCACCTTTCAATCATTCAGACAATATATGATGCAAAATAAATTTAACATTTTTTCCCAATACAGACAATTTTTATGTACTCACTTCCTAGCCTACTGTCATTAAATGAGATTTATTTTACAATTTAAAAATAAATATAAATGAAATAATTTAACATCTTCTAAAATGTCCACTGCTATATTTTTCATAAATAGTTTTATTTTTCCAATATATTCAAAATATTATTGAAAACCTTTCATTAAAAAATATAGTTTATATTGAAAGCTCTTTCTATGATTAAATTAAGTAATTTTTATGAATAAAGTATTCAAAAAAATTATGAATAAATGTAAAATCTGTGCAAATAATTAAAAGACAAACAAGTACACAAAGAAAATACAGAAATAATCCAACTTCACTGTTGCAGATATCATGAACCGACACTTCTTATAAATCATTCCTTTTGATTTGTTCTTTTATTATTTTTAAAGAAAAATTTAATTTTAATCTGTATCTAATAAATAATATAATGTAAATAATTCTATCTAGAACACATATTCAAAAATTTTCCTGTTTATATTTGATTTAATATTTTTTTGCTTCATTTTTTGCTTAACTTTTAAATGTTATGATCCAACATGTTGTCTTTATCAAATGCCAGTTCTCGATTTAAAAATCACTCAATATTTTTTTCTTCTTCTTTTATTTTGAAGGGTTAATATGCACGTACAATAATTGGCAATATACTTAACACTTTTATCAAATTCAAATTTTATATTATATTAAATAGCACGGTCAAAGACATAAAAACCACAACTTATTTTGACCTAAGCAAGGTTAACGGAATAAACTAAACTAAAACCTCGTTTCCTTATCTTACTCTTGTAGCGTTAGCCTTATAATCCAGACCTTCGAGTTGAAGGGTCTCTTTTGCTTGATCGGTATGTTATTCGGCTACAGGCCCAAACTTCGCAGGTTCGTACCACGACCTTCAATCTCTACACTGTTAATTCCTTATCTTTTTCAAAAGATCCTAAATTTAAAACATTGACCCTTGAGTATTATCTTCTGGCATTGTGGAGATAGTTTCATAAGCCAGATAACAACCTCCGGTCTTGGGTGATCCCTTTTCCGCAGTGGTCATATAACGCCGTTACAAACCGTAACGTTGCGATTTCGAACCTCACTAATTTCATTCATCCTTCTTAACATTAAACGTTGCCAACTAGGTGGTGTCAAATTCCAAGTTTCTATATCAAATCCATGGAGGTAATTATAAATGAGCCGTAATAATAGTTGTCGTGACCCTGTACCACAAGATCTTGTACAATGTCTCCACGTTGCTGTCCGATATTCTGAATATCGGCAAACATCGTATAAATATCGTAATAACGTTGTTAGGCATTTTGAGATAATAGGAAATATTTTATATTACTAAATAAAATTAATTTACTATTAAATTCTAAAGAAGAATTTCAAAGACTCAATGGAAAAAGAAATGATTTGATGTGTATTATACTTTTCATTATTTTGCGCTTATTTTTTTAAAAAAAATATTTTTGTTTATTAGAATTTATATGTTTTGTCTCTTAATTTTACAATGGTGTTTTTTTTTTTCAATGGAGGAAAAAAATAATCATATAAAATAAATTAAATATAGTACAGAAATAAATAAATCGAATCAGATCCAGTAAATTAAATATAGTACAGAAATAAATGTAGTTAAATAACATGAATTAATGATGATATCTTTGTTAATTAATGGTTATTCTTCAATGTCAACTTTTTTATAATTGTGTCCATTTCTTACACATCACTGGAAAGTTTAAATTAAATTGTTAAGAGTAATGATAAAAAGTGTATTCCAAAATTTAGCACAAATTGTCTTGAAACAATCAATAAAAAAATCTCAGCAAATGTGCATATTTAAGAAATTTCTCATTATTAATGATAGATTATTTATATGTACACATCCTAAAAAAAAATGTTCAACTGGTTAGCAAAAAATAGCCGCAGAATGGTAATACATGACAAAAATAGTACATGAATCAAAGTATAAAAAGACATTCCATATTTTTCAAATTTCTCTTATTTTTGAACCACAATCTTTTTTTTTTAAATAAAATCTCTCCAAGAGTGTCCACGCCATTTTGAGCCACATTACCTCCGAGTCTATTTACCATTACTTCATAGAGTAAACATATTTTATTGAAGCTCTTCCATTTACTTCCTGCAAACAATCTCTTTCTTAAATCATAGCTACCCAGGAGTATTTTGAACCACATCTGTTTTAGATTTATTGATCAACCACTTCAATAGATAAACAGTAACTCACTATGACATCACCGAAGTCCTTGTAATAAACCCAATATTCTAGTTACTTTCCAACCGCACATTAACCAACTGAATGATTCCAAAACAGGGACCACTGTTCTGCTATCCTCCAGACAGTTGGGCGTCGTCTAATGGCCAGACTTTGTACCCCTCTAGCAGAAGTTATAGACTGATTAGCACTTACTTCAATAGATAATCCATTGCTTACAAAACTCATTTTGTAAGCAATGGATTATTTGTTTTGTTTTTTGTCTGTACAAAAAACAAAAATCATTTGTTTCTGAATTTTCGACGGAGTTTTCGGCAGAACTGCTTCAGAAATTTGTAATGAAATGCTACCCGAGGTAATAAAAAAAATAGTCATCTTTACGAAAAGATTGCCTTTTTCTTATCTTTCCTTTTTTTTATGGGGGTTATAAAGTTTATATTAGTTATTCATCTGTAAAAATAGGCTGAAAAAGATTCTAAATCAAATTAATAACAGCCGTAAGTGGTGAAATAGTTTAATGGAACAAGCATTAGAATTACTATCTTATTCTATTTATTTTTGCAATTTTTTTATAACCTCTCTTTTTTGTGATTTTTTAAATTTCTTTCTTTAAATTATAGAAGTATTTTAAAAATATTATTCAAGTATAGATGTATTATTATTGAGTAGTATTTAATACAATAAAAAACATAAAAATGAAATTGGGTAGACAAAAATTATTTAAACTATCAGGCAACAATTATGATTGTAAACATTATTAATATTGATAATATTTGCAGCATCATTTTTTTCTAAATTTTAAAAATTATTACTTAACAAAATTAACTAAACTTCCGTGTTCTGCTAATAATGACCAAATCTTGATTTTTATGACTTAATTGATATGACGTCCTTTAAACTCAAGCATCAATTGGTCAATTCTCTCTTTAGCTCAATAGTGAAACTCCCTATTGTTGGACAATTTCTTTTTCTATAATAGAAACATTAATTGAAAAGCACATCTTTAAAAAGAAATATCACCGTTTCTTTAAAAAAAAACTTAAATGAATCGTCATTTGCATACTTCTTAAAACTTGTTAAAAATTATTCATGATAAGAATTATTGTATAATTATATCCGATAAAGACCAAATCATTATGATTGCACACGCAATTGTCATCGTCTAAAGTTAAAAACTGTACAAAATGTTTTAAATTTCAGTCTTGTGTTGATAATTAACAATTAATTAATTATGATTCATGATTTTTTGACATCCTTCAAATTCAAGAATCAATTTTAAAGTTTCAATCAAAGAACTATTCGCGCTCTAGCTCAATTTTTTCATCATTACCATACGTTTCAAATTCTGTTAAAAATTAATCAATATCTCAAATTCTGTTAAAAATTAATCAATATCTCAAATTCTGTTAAAAATTAATCAATATCTCAAATTCTGTTAAAAAATAATCAATGTCTCAAATTCTTTTAAAAATTAATCAATATCTCAAATTCTGTTAAAAATTAATCAATATCTCAAATTCTGTTAAAAATTAATCAATACCTCAAATTTTTTAAAAAATTAATCAATATCTCAAATTCTGTTAAAATTTAATCAATATGATAAAAATTATTCGATAATTTTATTCGGTCAAAATATAAATAAAAATTAGTAAAAAACAAATATTCTTATGGATCCATTCAGCTCTTAATTTCCTTTAAAATTTCGCTGCCAGAAAATGATTCAGTCAAATCAAATCTCAAATCATCGACCCACCACCAAACCTCGCAATAAACCAAACCTGGAACTTCTTTTCCAATCACACCTTACCCAAGCCAAAAGATCCCAAAATGGAAACATTGATCTGGCTGCACTATCTTTCCACATCAAATGTAACCCGCCAGTAAGGCGTCGGCTAATGGCGAGGCTACATCACTCCCCCCCCCTTCCCTGCAGGCGGTAGTTATCGACTGATCAGCATTTACTACAAAAGAGGGATAATCCAATGCTTAGAATGCTCTAATGCCCTCGAATGAAACTAACTTCATTTGCTTATTAATTCTTCCAGAGAAGAATTTCAGGGAACCGATTTTCGGAATCTGTATCGGAATGGCAACCAATAAATGAGATAAGAGGAATAGTAAGAAAATAATCGTTAATGAAGAGATTATAAACATGGAGAGAAGGGAAAGGGGTAGATAAGTAGCTGTGGGCCAGAAAAAAATTTAGAAATTTATTTCGTTTACTGGGAGTGGCATTTAAATAATTTCTTTGTTCTGATTTATTTACTGCAAAAGGAATAAAAAAACTCGATTCTGTTATCGTTTCTTTAGGATTTCCATTTGGAATTTCGGAATTTTTCAGAGTACTTATTATCTATTTTTATTTTATTGAAAATGAAATTTGATAATGGGTTATTGTTTACGCTTTGGTGTGGTAGAGTTATGATGTTTTGTATAAATTAAATATTAGGATTACAAAAAAGAATCAAATTTTATTATCACTTAGTTTAATTATATTTTAATTTCAAATTTATAGCGCCAGCTCTATTTCTTTGGTAGAAAAATATTTTATATTTTCACATTGTATAAAACAACCAGTTGTAATTCTTTTATAAACTAAAAATTAGAAAACAATAAAATAATAAAATTTCTCCTTTTTTTGTTTTTAATAAAGAAAATTAAAAATTAAAAATTGTCCAATATCCAAATCGAATATTTTCGTAAATTACAAAGTAATAAGTAATTTTTTTCTCACTTAAAAAGTGCTTATATATGACAAATAAAAAACAAATAAAATGATTTAAGTAAAAAAAATGCTGTTCACTACTTTTGATTCTCGAAAGTGTTCATATTATTAATGTCAAAAATGAAAAATTCTCAAATACTTTTTATAAAATTAGAAAAAAAATGATGGCCTAATTTTGTTAAGTAACTGAGTTTGAAATTTTCCATTTATTAATATAAATAAATTATTTATCGACCATTTCAAACTTAGCTACAAGAATTGTACTCATTGTTTGCCATAAATTTTAATATTTTCTACATAGTGAATCTTTTCGTATTTAGATAAGGTAAAAAAATTAATTTTATTTCCTTCTCTAAAAATATATTTACTCCGATCGACAGAATTCTATGAAACCTTCCACTACATTTCAATTATGCGTACGAAATCGATATATATATATTTATTATTAATCTATTTGATAAAAATAAAATAAACGAAATCCAATATATAGTTTTCTATTGGAATAAATAAAAGAATTCAAACGATTTTCGAAATATTCTTTTCAATTGGAACAAAAAAAAGAATTTAAACCATTTTCTAAGTATTGTTTTTCCATTTGATAAAAAAATTAAACGAAAGTGGACAATCCTAGCGTGAAATGTCATTATGTTTTATTTCTCAAGGATTTCTGCAACCATATTGTGTGCTCATAAAAAATGTATCCAGTATAGTCGAAACGTACTTAAATATGTACCTACAAAGAAATAAATAAAGAGTATAGCTGCTTATTATACGATAAATAATGCATACATTTATTTCATTTAAGGGAAGGATTATTCAAAGATAAAATTCGTATCCCTGAACACCTCATTTATTTTAAATTTTAATCATAAAAATACTGTATTCGTACATATCCTGAAGTGCGATTAATTTTTAATTAAAATTTAGCTAAAATTTTAAAATTTCATCCTTATCTAGAGTCAGGTAATCAAATAATTATATATTGTACTTTGTACAGATTTTGAAAGATGTTTATAAAAAGCTACTCATGCTTATGAATTCAGCAACTTCTGCGCCATTTTTTGAGCATTTTTATTTTAAAAAGTTGCATGCCAGATCTGACAATAGTTGAAGGGGTTTCAGGCCCTTCATTGCGATATTAAGCTGAATAAACAAAACACATTTATTTATTATTTTAAAAAATTGATGAGCTCCTTTAAGGACACATAGCTCGAACTAATTAATGAGTGTTTATGATAACTTTCCTTTTCATTTATTTCTTGATCATTAATTTCTGTATCTCAAGATACTTAAGGGAGAGCAAAAAGCATGTACGCAATTTTGGTAAACATATCTGCATTTCCGTCGCCGTTGAAGACAGGGCGTGGTATGAGTTTGCGACTGATGAGTAATGACCAATAGGAAATTCAGAAGTGTCAGCTCTGATTTAGGAGGGAGACACCCACACGTTTTGCTCCTGATATGAATCATCTGATTACGCTAATTAATTTCTGCACTTTTACCCTATTAAATACTTACTTTCATTTGAATTTACATTTTTTTTTTTAACTTTTCGGAGTGTACTATCCACCAGTGTCTTGAGATTATTATTAAATTTCCAGAAATCAAACGAGGCTGTAGTTAAAAATGAAATCTTTTTACATTATCAGTTAAATTTAACTTATTTTTATTGATACGATTCGTTAGTCATTTTTGACAATTTATATTCTGAATTTATTTGAAAATTGTACTTAAATGTAATTTATTAAATGGTTAACATTTTAGTATAGCGAAATAAATACAAAATCAAAGCAATATATTTGTAAATATACCATTAAAAATTTTGCTTGATAAATTTTTAAACTGAAAAAAAAAATATTTATGAAAAAAGAATTTTTAGAAAAGAAGAGGAGTACTTCTTCTAAGCCAGTAGAAAATACAATCTAAATGGTTCTTTTTTATGGATAACAAATTGGTTTTACATTTGTTGCTTTCATAATAAAACATATTTTTTTCTTGATAATGTTCTATTATAAAAAATGTATCATAGAAAAACAATTAGCAAAAAAATTTAAATTTACCCAAACAGTAATATCTAAAAATAGAAATAATTAAAAGAACATTGTATCTAGAGAGCGCCAATGCTGCTACAACTAGGACACAGATGAAATGAACAAAATTGGCAAAAAAATTTTAAAAACAAAAGCAGAGGTAATAATAATTCATTGAATCCGACCTGAAGACTTTTTCAAGGGTCACCCTCAGGCAGGGATTCAAAAGGGGATTTTTTCTGTGAGAAATCTGACAATAAGTCAAAAATTGATTTCCCGTGACCCAAAAATCCCAAGAAAAAAAGAATATCTTAATTAAAAATCAACCAGAAAAAATCACGTAAAACGAAACCAAAACTAACAAAACGAAACAAATAAAAAATAAGTTAAAATATAAAGAAATCCAGGGAAAATGAGGTCTTGGAGATAATCAATAACATAGAAATACAAAAACATTAAAACACAAAATGTTAAAATCAAACGTAAAATGTTTGGTTACGTTTAATATATATATATATATATACTGACTGTCTTAAAACGGATGAAAAAGAATTTATAAAAAGTACTTTAGGATTATCTTCTTCAAATAAAGTTAAGAATCTAAAATTTAAATTTATATTTAAAATCATACATCTAAAGGATAGTATGAGGGCTTTAAGCAGCCTATATATCGGTAAATAAAAAGTAACAAAGATTTTGCAACTATTATAAAATAAAACTTTTTCAAACGGAAAGAAAACAAAATATGCTATACTATTTTTTTTTCAATGTTAAGACAGCAATTTGACTATTTAAACGCTATAAACAAACAAATGAATGAAACGTATGGGATAAGTGAATATAACAATGAATCTTGAAGACCATTTTATTTTATCCCTTTAATATTGAGCTGGTTTGAAGCAACCACATCAACAAGAAGGAAACAAAATTGTTTTAACCGAGTCACAAAATTATTTTAAAAATGAATTTCCATCTATGATTCTTTCATTTCAAATGCTATATCAAAAAATCATTTTAAATATATTTTTATTCAAATACTTGACATGCCTGAAACCCTAAATAAAGCAAAATCATTTCTAAAATGACGTGTGTCCTTTAGGGTTGAGTTGAATGCAATAAGAATCTGAATAACTTTAGAAGTTTTTCGGATTATTTTCTTTCTTCTAAAGTAAATTTTCTTTTATAAATTTCTGGACGAAGTAAAATGTATTTACTATAAAGAAAGAAATAAATATTTTTAAGGCTATAAATTTTTAAAAATTTTAAATCATCTAGCTATTTTAAATTATCTAGTGAATATTTAATTGAGTGTATCTTATTTAATCATTTTGATTTCTTTGCGAAGAAATCAGAAGTTTAAATAATTATTTAAGTACAAATATGTAGTAATTAAATGCATAAAGCAAAAACTTAAGAAAAAAATTATGAACTTTTATCTTTATGGTTATAATTTTAATAATTTGTGGAAACATTCATTAAATTACTTTAATTATCTGTAATAATTATTATTAATATCATTTTATATTAATATATTATACGTATATTAATACGTTTTATAATGTTAGTAATATTAAAATAACAATTAGAATTTTTACGTAAATTTAAAATGCAGCCTACTAAAATTAAAACTCTTGAAAATGTCATTTAAATTAATTTTTGAATATTTAAACCATCGCTTAAAATGTTAAATTTGAGTATGAAAAGTATAAAAGGGTTTCTAATATTAGGTTACACTATCGTTAAGTACAATTTGTGGCTACTCTAGTCCTATATTTCATATTTCAAATAGATTTATCCACATTTATAGTGAAAAGAATGATCTAATTTGAAAGAAATTAACAAATTTATGGCTGTATACTTTCGCTAGAGGATTTATGTAATATTTCTATTATAGTAATATTAAAAAAATGGCTTGATTTTCAAATAATTTTCTGGGAAGTAGTTTAAAATTCTTCTACATTGCGCATCAGTTTCAGTGAAATTATACAAATTACTTATTTTGCAGCAGATGTCAGTAACTCTTTCCTTAAAAATGCTCATCCAACCGTATTCAAAAACATTTAAAATTATATGCAAGGAAGTATTCTCCTAAAATACCATTCGCTTTATCTCTACTAATAATAAAGAAGAATGCGATTATGTATGTGTCTTCATATGTTGGTACTCTAAAGGGCAAAACATTTCACCTACAAATACCGAATTCGGCTTATTTATCCCTTTGTAAAATGTCAATTTGCTTCTCGAAGCGATTTTTTTTTTTTTGAAATGTTAAAAATGAAGTTGAAATTTTGAATTTTTTAAGTGATTATCTCAGTAAACATTGTTTCACAGAAATAAAAGCTACAAAATTCTCATTTTTAGAATATTGTGTTTTTTATTATGGTAATTTAATAATCCTGCAGATTTTTAAAGGATTTCTTACCTAATTTTCTATGATGGGTTACATTATTATCTTGAAATTTCTATTGTTTTCGTAGCTTCTGTAAATATTTGAAGATTCTTCTTTTCTTTCTCTGATATTTAATGAAAAAATAAATAAAACGGTCTTATTGTCTAATAATTTGATGAAATTAAGACCTTTTTGACACAACTAACGGTAATTAATAAGGAATAAGTCTCTATCTGATATAAATTAAAGTTCGACTCATCAGAATTCTTTTTTGACCTTAGACAAATAGAGACGAATGATATTGATTTGTACCTATCGCAATATATTATAAAAATAATATGCTATACATCACTGGCATTGTTTACTGGCAACTTTAAGACATAAATCATAACGTATAGTAACTTATCACTGTAGATTACTTAAAACTCTAAGCAACTTATGACTGTCGATTCTGCGTCAATGATTACCAAATCTACATATTGCCATTCTCTTAAAATTAAAATAAAAAGAATGGAATTCCTTTAAGACAATTTTTCACATAAAATAAATTTATAAGTTCACTTCCACAACTGAAACACGTATCTGAATGCCTTCATCATATCTTTATTTATAAGGAATAATTTAGATTTGCGCGTGACTAGAGAGTTCTATAAGACAGTCCGTTTGATCCACGACTACCTAACATATACATTTTGGAGTGTGGAAAAGTGCCTCAGAAATTGAACTGTCTTAAAACTTCAGTCAGATGTTTAAGTGTTTCTGTAATGATTTACAAAGTTTATTTGCATAAAAATGATTTACACATCATTTTAAAATTCAATAAATTATCTTTACGATGATAATTTAATTCTCATGAATTTTTTGCTCCAATTTTCAAAATTTTAAAAGTATATTTGAGATTTACTCTGGAATTTGGGAGGAAAATTACATTATCACCAAATTCAATGGACAATTAAAAATGATTAAGTAGAAAATCAAATTTATTAGAATCATGATGTCATGGGACTCGACTCCATTAAATAAGGCAATGAACGTAATAGATACATTTATCAAAATAATAAGTCTTTAATGTCTGCCACAATCTGATGCTCAAAATTATTTTATTACTAGCCGCCTTTGGCGACCAGTCGGTTCGCCAGTATTAATGCTCGCTAATATTTTATGTAGCTGTGTCTCATAACAGGTTTTTCACCAAAATATTTTTAAACCAAACAAATTTTGATAATCATATAATTCATTTATAGTATTATTTTCTTCAGATGATCTGTTCACTGTACTACTAATTATTATCTTTCTATCCGAGCAATGATTGTCCCCAGATTGATATTTTACTTAAATGGTGGAGCGAAAGGTCTAAAATTCTGTTTTTATAGAATAATGGGATTGCAATTTTCATAAATGTAAACACACAAAACAAATAAAGACACAATTGATTTTCAAGAGATGCAAAAGCTTAAAAACAGCTTGGAAAATGCCGCTCACAGAGGAAATAATCGTGACACACACACACACACCCTTATTTTCTTTTCTTTTTTATATCTTTTTTTCTTCAATACTTTTCTTTCTACAAACCCCTTTTTTTATTCTTTTTTTAATTATCTGCCCAGATTTTATTTTGAGCAGGCATAGATTAAATATTCATACAGACTAATAGTAAAAGCAACTATTTTCTTTCTTTTTTAAACATCCCGTTATCTATTAATCAAAACCAACGACTTGGTGAATTTCTTTCTAAACAAATCATAATTTATTACTTTCTGCTATCTTACTCAGTTGGTGTGGGGGAAGGAAATGAAGATTTTTGGCGGGAAAGTAAGAAAAGTGTCGTTTTAACTATTTTCCACACAGTTTTTTAATTTTTTTCTCTCTATAAGAACCATCCTCGAGTCTTAACGAAAATATTTTAAAAAAATTAGCTGAATCGGCCAAGCCGTTCTCCAGTTTTGCGCTTAGCAACTTTGAGTTGCATTTATATTAATATAGATGAGAATTCCTGAATAGGAAGTTATGCAAAAGGCATTCAATTGAAACCCATACTACCAGTAACTAAGTTATTGCCAGATGTAGCTAATGCATATTAAAGTGGCTGGGCATAAAAAAACATTTAACAGTTAAACAAAAAAAATTAAAGATGGTGTATATTTTTCTTACAGATCTGAAGAATTCATTAAAACAAATTATCATTAATATCACTTAGATTGGCTTCATTTTAAAAATGCGTATAATAACTTCCCAAAACAGGATCGTTATATGACACCAAAAACCATTACAGATTTAATAATTTTTTTTGTTTTTCTTTTCTTTCATCAAAATGTTTCTTAATAATGGCAAGAAAGTATTTAACATTATCGAACTTGCATCATCACTAACAACTAGGTTGCGACACAACATACTAATAACGGCCCTTTTAATTGGACGCCACTGTCTTCTATCAACGTGTTTTTAGCTGTTCCATAAAAATTCTTTATATGTAGACACAACATTCTTTTTACGATGTGCCCCACAAAGTTAATTAAGCCGCAGCGTAGTAAAGTACCATTACGAGTTGAAAAGAAGATAACAAAAAAGTGTCGCCTAAACACAAGCTTACGTGCTTTGAATTATTCATAGAGTTTTTGTGGCCTCCCGCGTTTATTTGTGAAACCCGAAGGTATTCAGGGGCTTATTACGTCCACATAACTTGTTAGTCTTCGATGGCTGTTTGGACATCATTTTTCCCACGTAATGGCGAATTATGGAAATAAGGCATGGCATCTTCTGAAGTATCGAAAAGTATCGTATAAGATATTTGGCTCTCGTTTTTACAGTGACTTATTATGAGTATTTCAAAGCAGATATGAAAATTATTATAGTGCATAAAGCTTTTTTATATAATTTTATTTAATTAAGTTTAAATTAAATTGTTTTGGCAAGGATAATAGAAGACACATTACATTTAATATAATGTGAAAACATGATGTTTTTGTTTGAGGTTTTTGAAGCCTCAAAATGCCTAGGCAACAAACTGGTGATTCATCATTTTTGTGGCATCAATTTTTTGAAAGGTCTCCGATGATCTGATGGTAAAGTCTCAGCTTGTTATCCGTTGTTGTTCAGTTACCTTACCCGTTTCCACCAAAGAACTGTCATGTAAGAGGATCTGTTCCACGTTATGATGTGGAGACGGGGGAGGGGCGCCGGTCCAGGTGTCATCCTTGTCATCTGACCAAGGTTCAAAATATTCCTAGTGTTGCCTTACAACGGAACGGACTAAACAAAACATCAGTTTTTCGCATTTAGGTATATTAGAAAAATACGCAGAAGATTGTCACATTTGGTGATTTACCGCCAAAAAAATCATTTAAAAAAGAAACTTCATTTGTTATTCAAAAATTTAAATCAATGGTAAAGTTGTAACATTTTTTTTGTTTTTTGTTAAAATGTTTTTATGATATGAAAACATAATGTTTTATCAGTTTGAGGTTTTTGAAACCACAAAATGAACGGACAGAAACTTGGCGATTAAGGCATCGATTTTTCGCTTTCAGAATTATTAAGAAAATGATAAAAATGGCTGTCACACTTAGAGACTTATCACCAACAAAATGTCACAACTTGGCTCGAATTTAATATTCAATTATTGTTAAATATTTCTACCGTTTTAATTAAATACAGTGAATAACTCATGAATAATTCTTCATAGTTTACTGCAATAACTCGTTAAAAAATAATTTCTTACATCCCTCTTAGCAAAATGTTTAAACTTCAATTAATGTTTCTAGAATCTTCTTCAATTAATGTTTCAAGAATTAGCATCAAAATTATTGAACTTTTCAGCCGCTCTTAAAAGTTCTATTTCAGCTGATATCTTGGGGTGATATTAATACTTTCATGAATATAAGATACCTCCTTTGCATCAATAATACATCTATAGTAAATTTCTCATTAAATTATATATGGAAATGGAAATTCCCCATTTCAATTATTTTTGTAAACTACTTTTTTCTAAGTGTTGAACAAGCATGGTACAATATATATAGTACAACATACTTGTACCGTTAGAACAAGTATGTTGGTGTAGGCATGGTACATGTGGTACAATAAAGTTACAAATATAAGTTTGAGCCCCCCCCCCAAAAAAAAATGTAGCAAATTCAGATATTTCACACAGTTTTTAGGAAAAAATTCTCTGCTCAATATTCATATCGTTTTAATACCAAAAAATATTGAAATCAGATATATTCGCTGATTTTTTTGAAAAATAAATTCAGGAAAATATTTCATTGACTGTCTAATTTATCAACAAATATTACTAAAATTCTAATGAAGATTACACACAAATTATCCGGAACAAAAGCACAAAAATCATAGTATTTCAAGTACATCAATTTTTTTCAACATTTAAATTGATTTTTTTTAATGAAAATGATTAAAATAAATTTATTTTCTTAATATTTAAAAAGTTATTGAATCGACTACCCGATCTTACTGTATCATTTTATGTGTACAGCTATCGTTTTCGTTCCACATTTTCGATTTTAAGATTCAGCACTGATTCAAGAAGAAAAAAAAACGACAGTCAAATATATAGAGAAAAAAAGGAATAAAAAAGGAAATGGAAATGAAAAAAAGAAAGAAAGATCCAAGATTGCTTTTCACATTGCTTCTAAAAGAGAATATTTTCATTTATTCCATTACACATCTCCGAATTTCTGATTAAAAAATAAATTGTTACTCTGCCATACAGATTAATTCAAAAAATCTTGTCAAACTTTTCTCTTATCTGATTTCTTATCTAGACGTTAATCTCGTGTTTCTCTGACATTAAAAGACATTTTGAAGAAAAAAGCTATCGATTTCAGAAATTCGATTCTAAAACCTTTCCTGTCTCGCAGAAAAGAAACAATACAGCTGTTATGAAAGTTTCTCAGAAAAATTCAAAGTATATCTTGAAGAAGAAGTACAAGAATTTTTCCGTTTGGTATTTGGGATGCTAGTTACCATGGCAACTAAGCTAATTTTTGAGCACTTTGTTGGAAGTTATTGCAGAGAAAGATTACGTGATCTTTAGTTTTCAATGCGAAAAAAATGCCACTCCCATTTAACAGTTCAAGAAATAAAAGAAGTAATAAAATCGTTTAAGCAACTAAGTAGTTTAGAGTTTTCCTGTGCAATTATGTTGGTTACATTTACTTCACAATTTGAAT
Source organism: Argiope argentata (assembly GCA_026289955.1). NCBI lineage: Eukaryota > Metazoa > Arthropoda > Arachnida > Araneae > Araneidae > Argiope > Argiope argentata. Next base: position 868,021 of record JAOUZG010022062.1, read on the forward strand.
CGTCATTTCCAGGGCGTGACTTGTTTGCTAATATTCTAAACGTTGCTTTATTCTCGGAAGTGCTTTTTTTTCTTGTAACACGAAAATTTCCATTTCATTAAGAAACACTCTTTGGAGAAATATTTTAAGTATATTTGACCTAAGAAACCTATTACGCTGGCCTTTGCTAAGAATGTTTATGTTTTGGCATCAATTGTGTTCATTGGGTATTCCTCTACATTGCTGTATTTTAGTTGCTGAACTATACTCAGAATTAATTCTTCATTGTTGACTAATGCAAAACAGTAAAACTGCAATTACACTCCTGGACTCGTGAAGAAATTTTGTTTGATACTAGACAGGGTCAATTCCCTTCTTTTCTTCACCGGTTCCATTTATCAGAAAATGACTATTGCTCTTGTGGAGAAGTCGGCGATCCCATCCACTTTGCAACATCCTGCCCTTTTACGGTTTCATGGCACCTTCGAAAACCCTCATCTTCGCTATAAAGTCTTTGGTTTAAAAGAGTTCTTAATAATTCATCTCCCAAAAAAAAGAATCATAAACATGGTTAGATTTCTAATTGATCACGGAGAACTGTTACAGTTCGAGTAAGCTCATCATTTTTAGAGTATCAATTAATATCACGCATTTTTACAATAAATCCTTTTAGCCCTTCAAGTTACTAATTTCTTTTATTCCTTCATATTTTCATCCATACTGTACATTATGATATTCATTCATCCATTTTTGTTGTACTCCAGACCTTCTTCACTCTAATTTTTACCACTTATTGTTATGTTATATGTCTGTGTGTTTTGTATCTTGTATGTTTCTTTCCAACAATGTAACAGCAACTGTGTAATGTTTTTGTTGGTGTTTTTTTAAAATAAAGTCCACCTACATTTATACCAAAGCGAAAAGGGGCAATTTGAGTCCTAGAAATGGAGGTGTGGTGTGGTGTTAAAAAATGTATACAATAGCCTTATAATTCTTAAAGCATAAATATTACTAAAGTTAATGTAAATTATTCTCTTACCGTTGAGATAAGAAATATGTTTTTATTTTTTAAAATTAAAAATCAGAATTTAAGTTTTTGTACAGAAAAATAAATTTCTTGGATAAGAAATATTAATCATTTATTCTATTATAATCGAATATATTTATGTCCTTCATTCTTAATTAAGCCATATTTGTTGTAAGCTAAGTTTTCTTAAATTGAGAATTAAAAATCAAAATTAGTTTTTATAAAAGGAAGAGAATTGTAGGAATTTCAAAACATTTTTTTTGAAATCCATCAATATATATAAATACAAATAAAAAAATTTCGATTTTAAACAAAAAGGATTTAAAGTTTACAAAAAAAGAATTTCTAGCAATTCATCATCCATCACCTATCATTTACATAGTTATATACTTTGTTTGGCAAGGAACTTTTAATTCTAGCATTTTTAGGCTTTCTTACATTTCCAAATTAAAGATGTGATTCAGAAAATCTATGTTCTATCGTTGAGTAAATGCATTTGAATAAATAAGAAACTCGAGTTAAAAGCAATTTCCTTTTTTTACTTTTGATACATATGATGTATTTATTAAAAAAACTTTGGAAAAATTCCAGTCAAACTCCTAATTTAAAAAACTATTACATTTCCGGCCCTGAAGAATATTGGAGTGTTTGAGCTTATCTTTCAAAAAATGGAATGATTCACTATCCTTTCAAAAAATTTAATAACAGCTAATGTTATGTTAAGGACGAAGAGAAAAGGTTATTGCATAGGAAGGTTAGATTAAGTGTGACAATGACCGTTAGGACACTATTTTCCATTTATGCAGTCGCGATTAGGGTCTTTGAAATTATCTTAATTAAAGTAACGCACTAGTATTCTGTAACTTGAAAAAGGAAACTGGACTATCAAAAAAGGACACAAGGACTATTTTGGTATAGAACTCGTAGTTTCAAGCTATGGTTAGATAGTAAAAACTATATTCCAGTCGGTACTCCATACCCAAACATTTGAGCCAAATCAATGAGAAGGATCTGAATAAGACTAGGACCATACCTACTTATAGTCTTACCCACTTTCATAGAGTTTTATTTCGAACGTGAAAACTCCCAATTTCAAGCCTAACACTATATATCACTACCTTCTCGGGGTCCTCGGAATTGAGATATCAAGATAGAGAGAAGACAATCCCTTGTTGGTGATAAGATCAAATATGTGGAGAGCAGCTGACCTTCCTGGAGAATAATCACCTAACTCTAACACCACATCATAACTCCGTTTCTAGAGCTCATGTGGCCCCTTTCTGGTTTGGTATAGATATAGGTAGATTTTATTAAAAACGAAAACCCCAAAAAATTCTATTAGAAAAAAACATGCAAAACACAAAATACAGACATGAAACATAACAATAAATGATAAAATTAGAGTAAAGAAGATCTCGACTACAACAAAAATGGAAGAATGAGCATCATAATGTATAGAATGAGTGAAAATGTGAAGGAATAAAAAAATTAGTAACTTGAGGGGTTAAAAAGATTAATTATAAAAATGCATGATATTAAATGATACTCTAAAAAAATGATGAGTTTAATCGAACTGAAACAGTTCTCCATGATCATTTGGAAATCTAACCTGTTTATGATTCTTTTTTTTGTAACAGGAATTATTAAGGACTCTTTTATACCAAAAGACTTTCTTGCGCGGATGAGGGTTTTCGAAGGTGCCATGAAGGAGTGAAAGGGCAGAATGTCGCAAGGTGGATGGGATCACCGACTTCCCCACAAGAGCAATGTTCATCTTATGATAAATGGAACCGGTGAAGAAAAGAAGGGAATTGACCATGTCCAGTAACAAACAAAATTTCTTCACGAGTCTAGGAGAATGGTTGCAGTTTTAATGTTTTTATTATTTTATATACGGAACGACCCATGTTTCCACAAATGGATCAAAGCCCATGTTGCACTTAGGGGTAATGAAGAAGCGGATATCCTAGCAAAATCAGCAATTATGTGTATTGATGGAAGCTCCAAACCCCCGGTGTCATCTTAAGCATCATCTTCAAGAAATGTTATAAGAAAATTGAAAATAATTAGAAGAAAATTGCAAGCTTTTGTGTTTAGTCTGGAATAAATCTAAGAAAATGTCCAGCAGCGAGGTTAACAGAGAATAATTTGTCTCCAAACTGCACCTTTTTATTATCTTTTGAATAATGTTATTAAAAAGCACTGTCACAGAATCAGACCTATTGATTTTCACCGATACATCATCGTCTTTAGACGGGCCATGTTTTAATTAATGCCTATTAGACTATCTGGCAAATTATATAATGAATCAGGTGAATAATCCATGTTTTTTACTTAGAATATGATTGGATAGATTGAAAAATAGAATTATGTAATCTCAAACCTTTATTAAATCCATAGTGATTGTTTAGGTGGTTTAAAATAAATAGAAATTTACTATTAAAATGGCGAGGAAACTACTTTTTTATTTAAGATCAATAAGACAATACATTTTCAATAACAGGAAGAAGAATTACGTAAAATTCCTTGTCTAAATCATCTATTATTAAAAAAAGAATGCACCAGGTTTTATGCTATAATATTTCTATCAAAAACAACATTTTTTTGCTAGGTACACATCCAGAACTTTGTTATTGCATGTAATATTGAGATCAAAACATTGAAAAGAAAATGGATGAAGTACATAACACGTACCACTCTTCAGTAAGACGTCTCCCATCTTTGCAGCTGTGACCAAAATGAAACGATTCATCATTTCTGACATTGGGTTCTTTCTAAAACTTTGTATTTCGAGCGACATCTCAAAGAGGGGAAGTATCTCTAAAGATTTTCCTTCCGTTTTGAGATGGATCTTTGGAGATAGCGAGAGGGTTGCTATTTGCACAGGACGATGGGCTCGTAATTGATGATGGAAGAATAGGAATTATGAAAAGAGCGGGAAATGTATTTGATGGTTTTATCACTATGGTATTTTTAGATAAATAAGAGATACTTTAAAGATACAGTTTCCGAAGGTGTTTCTCCCTAAGTAATTGCTTTTATATTTTTGAAACCATAAATTCAAATATTTAAAGTAGTAAACAGATATATATGTAAGGTATTTTATTTCGAAATTTTAAATGTAAATATAAGATAGGATATGATAAATGGTTATAATAAAACTCCCCTTGTATAAAAATATTTGTAGCGGAAAACTGATAAACAGAATACAAACAAATTTCATACGCAAAATGGGAAGCAAAATAAGAAATTCTGAAAACGAATGTATTATAATTTGCAGATGAAATATCTTGTATCTTTTAAAAGTCTAGAGCATTGAAAACGATACAAGAGGTAAAAGGAATCCTATGTTAATAAAATATTAGTTTCTATAAATTTCAATTTATATATCGATTATTTTTGCCTTTTTTATCATTATTGAATATTATTACATTATTTCATTTCCATTTTCACATTGAAGAAGATGGAAGATTTTGCTTATTGTATTCAATTAATAAAATATTACTTTATGTAAATCTCAATTCATTTATTGATTATTTTTCTATTTCCATCGCGTTATTGAATATTATTACATTATACCATTTCCACACTGAAAATATTGAAAGTGTCACGTATTGCATTTTTAATGCTTTCATTGTGATCGATTTCTGTTTCAATAAGGCCAAATTATCTCCTATCGTTGATTATTATTACTACTGGATGCGCTTTTTCTTTAGAATTTTTCCCTTTGCCTTGCACAGTCTATGTGTTATCATTATATTCAATAGTTGGCTTTTTAATTTTATTTCCTTCATTAGTAAACTTTCTAAATGTCTTCTTCATGTTTTCATTTCATTCGTTAGTAAGCACATTGGCTCTAATCCATCCATTAATAGATATCTTTTAATGTTTTCCACTTGGTTTCATTCCATTTATTGATAAGCATTTGGGTTTCACTTTATTCATAAGTAGGTTTTTTTAATGACTTCATTTTCGTTTTACGCCGTTCATTAGCTGAAATTTTGATATCATTTCTCTTAGTTTCATTCCTTTAAATGTAGAATTTTGTCATGTATTAAATTGCTATTCATTATCTTTAAGGTTCGGTTTGGGGGAAGTATTAGCAATATTTGAAGGGATGTTATTAATATGAATAATTAGCATTTTGATGCCTTATGTATTCCCTGGTACTTTTCCGTTAGCGGAGCAAAGTGAAAAATCTCCAAATAATGCAGAATTACGCAAAATTTCTTATGCTGATTCTAAAGAGAAATATCACAAAATAATGCAGAATTCAGTTTGAGATTTTTTGCTGGTGCCTGGTTAGCGGGAAAATACCTATTCTGTTTTTGATCGAGTGATTGTGATTAAAATGGTATTAGTATTACTGTAAAAGGAATCGAAGAGTGTGATTTTATGTGCGCAATGCGAATAAATTGCTTAATTTCCCCTGCTATTTGTCATAAACAAAATATTAATACACATATTCTACTTCAATTCTGTTGGCAAGAAATGAAAATTATTTATTTCATTTCAGATATTTTGCAAGAAAAGCAGGTTTACTCTGTAGTGAATCTTTAAAACATTACAACGAAATATTTACAAGATATTTATAATAATTTTTTAGAGGAAACCTTTATTATTTTTTCTCTTGGAAACAGTGTTTTATTAAAATGATATAACTCTACATTAATAAAATAACTGCTGTAGAATAATTATTTAATAACATCCAGATCTTTCTGGAAAGAATGTAAGTTTTTAATTATATTGCTTTTCAAGATCTAACAACGAGAGGAAATCATTTAGACAGTCTGTTAAGAAAAAAAATACCATCATTTCACAACAGAGCGAAGTCCTAGCCCGAAATAAAAACGAATTCCATCTTAAATGAATTATTTTGCTTGGCCGAAGTGCCCATTTTCTTCTTTTATTACCTCTGGAACTGATCCAATTCTTGATGCTGCGAATATTTTGTTTCGTTGAAATGATTTTTATCTTAATAACTGTAATTTCACAGTTTATTATCAATATCAAGAATCGTGTGTGAACTATGTAATACTCTGCATCATTCGCATCAGTAAGCTCGTAGATTTCGATTTCAATTCTCGTACTTCTGATACTTTTAACAGATGTTTGAATAAAAAAATGTAGCATACATGGCATTCAATTAATAAAAAAACTTAAGTAAGTGAAGAAAATAATTTTTTATATAAGTAATAAATCGTATCCACTTTATATCGGTTCTCAATAAATGGAGATTCATTATGGGTGTATTGTTTCTAATTATGCCCGATTACTTATAAGCTTGTGTGGCCTTCTGCCGTAATGTTAATGACTGCTTATGTTAATAATAATATCAATTTTAACTAAATATATCTCGTCAAACCAAATGAAATATTTTAAATTACGTTTTAATAATAATTGTAAAATATTTAAATAGTTTAGCCATACACTACTATGCAGTAAAGTTAATTGGGGAAATAGTTTCTAATGTTGAAACGGGGGGATATATCAATTTTATACAAAATTTTTTAAACAGAGAGAGAGTAATTTACCACTGATGATTTGTTGTTACTTTTGATTACGTATACTAAATATAGTGTTAGCAATTATGTTGAGACCGATGATGATAAAACGAAAAACAACTCCTTATAACGTTGAGCACTTGTGACGCATAAAAATATAGATTGTGTTTGTTGATCAATAAAAATAATATTAAATTTAAAACTTGAAAAAAGTTTTTGCAAAAAGGAGCATATATGTTGAATTATTCTTATACTGTAACTTTCTTTATTCAAAATACCATATCACACCACAATATATTTCTTTGATTTGTTTAGCACGTTTTTTATATCTAAGTCAAGGCGGTTTTAAATTGGATGTCATAGTTTTGAATCTCTCTTACTACAATAATAACATCTCAGGGGGTTTGCCTTCTTGTAACATTTATTCATAACAATGGGAGACCGTTTAATACCAACAAATTAAACATATACCAAGTTTAACCATCTGATCGACCGTGAGCTAAATATCTTCTTTTAACCTGTTAACTGTTGCTCTCTACCAACAGTCAACCGATTATCGCGATTTCAATTAGACAACAGAGCTGGAGTGGCGTAATAGTAGCATCTAGTCTACAAGGGCAAAGTGCTGCATTTTGTGGGTTCTATTCCATGAAATATTTACTCTGTATTCGAATCTGGACAATGACCTTGAATTTTCTAAGTTCTGAAGAAAGATGCACCATTCTTATATATTCATCATCTGATCACAGTTAAAAATCTATTACGACATTAATCTAACGAAGACAAACTTGCCAATACGAAAGAACTTTTAAAACCTTAAAGAATTTGCTGTTTTGTATGCATTGTGTCTTTCCGACTGAAAAATAGTTTGAACCCATTGTTGATCCCCAAGGAAATTTAGGTCAAAATTCTATTCCACCTCTGAGAAATCGAATAAAAAAATTTAGGAAGTTCTTTTCCCAAATAAGTCAGAATAAACAATGTCGTAGCATTAAGAAAAGGAGTTAGAACGTAAAAGAATTAAGTAAATAAAGATAACTTTGGGAAAATCATATTCAACAGTTTTGGCAAATCAATCTAATTTCATTTTGTTAAATATTTCCCATCAATTTTAATTCATCTGGTTTCATGAAGCTAATCAGTCACAGTTTTATGTTATTTTAGTTCATAGATTTTTATTGACTGGTGTTTTATTCTTTAACGATATTTCACAAGATGTAGAAAATTATTTATCAAATGGTACACTAGATAAGCGGTACTTACGTATTATATCGTCTTCGCCAACGGTTTAGTAACTCATTGGCAATGGATTTAAATTTGGCAATAAATATCAACGGATTACACCATTACCGGATTTCCATAATTGGTGGTTTAGCAACTTATTGGCGATAACTTCAAATTTGGCGATAAAGTTGGACGGTATAATATGTAAGTACCGTATAAGTTTATTACATAGTAATCATAGTATTGTTATAGTAAAAAGAAATTAAGGCAGAAATAACCTTTAATGCTGAATAATTTTGTAACCCATTAAATGTGTTAGAATGCATAAATTTTTAGAAACTCCAGTTCTTGGCGACATATTTTTCAATTATACTGTCATCAATACATTCCCGCTCTTTCAGTTCTTGCACATAAGGATTCAATGGAAAATTAGAATTTTTCAGCTATTGTTTGCGGTTTGTGTAATGTAATTAATTGCATACATCCAATCTTAACTGTCTAAGGAACGCAACTAATAGCCGTGCAAAGAACGTCAGAAGGTCTCTATGGAAAATTAGAATTTCGAAGCTATTGTTTACCATAATGGAATTACATAATACTATCTTAATTGCCTAAGGAGCGTAAATGATAGCCGTGCAAAGAGCATCACAAGGTCTCAATGGAAAATTAGAATCTTGAAGCCATTGTTTACCGCAATGCAATAATATAATCCAATTTTAACTATCTAAGGAGCCCAAATATTAGACATTGTAAGAAACTCATAAGGACTCAATGGAAAATTAGAATCAGGAAGCCCTTTGAGGTAATGCAATTACATCCAATCTTAACTGTCTAAGAAATTAGATAATAGCCGTGTAAAGAAAGCCCACCAAATTTATGACAAGTAAGATTCGTTATATAATCGAATTGATGACCAGGAAATAGCGTATAAGTATTAAACCAATTGATCAATTGTTGTTTTTTTATTTTACTAACCAAGATTGCACCAAAATAGGGACCAAAAATAGTGGCACTAATTCTATTACCTTACTTTCATTCTGTATAGATTTTTAAAAACTGAGAATTTCACTTTGTGTTCAATTTCTCAAAGATATAAATTGTCTATGTTTATTGGTGTTAATTATACGAATTGAAGATTCAAAATATTTTTAATTGAATTAATCCTAATTACGCAATCGGAATAATTAAAAAGGTACCTGAATCTTAAACCAATACTTGAAATAACATAAATATGAATGGGTAATCTTATTCTTTTTTTCATTCAACATTGACCCCATTGATAGGGGAAATCTTCAATGAGAAGATAATGACAATATTCGGAGTAGTATAAATTGTAATATAATACGCTGGAGAGCTCAAATTTTTGAAACCGAATACTTCAAAATTAAATTTAAATTATCCCTCCGATATTTTAAATGATTCTTTCATTAGTAAATCTAATTTTCAGAGATATTTTATAATAATTTTGTATTTTCCTTATATTTCCAAAGCAGGTCACTTCAATACTTCACCCAATTTTATAAGAATAAAATTTTATAGTATTAGTATTAGCTCAAAAATATATGAAGTGATAAATGACTGCTTTAAAAAATAACCACTTCATATAATGAAAAACATCATATGGTTTTTTTTGTTTTAATACATAATTTTTTATTACGAAATTAGATGAAATGCCATTAGATTATAGACATAATGATTTTTTATATAATAAAATTATTAAACATTTTATGAAAAGAAAAAAGGATTTCTTATGAGAAAAAGAAAAATAATCGAAATGTAAAAAAATGAATAGAGAAACTGATTATTAATTCTTGTAAAAATGAAAAATATAGCAGGAAAAAATAATTTTCAAAATTGATTTCATTTAGTATACTAAGCATTTGTGAATAATAGCCTTTTAATATGTATAATGGAACGAATAAGTTACAAATTCACAAATTGTAAGTTATAACGTCTATCGTAGCTCTAATTTGCCGTGTCTTTCCTAAAGTGTTAGCTTCAGCGAGAGAAGCAAAAATTTTCAGTCTCCGATAAACGATCAATTACTGTATCGTTCTTTCATTAATCTACTCCCCATAAATAATTACTAGGCACTAATTACCTTTCGTGACTTTCGAAACACCCTGCATTGTCACAGAGCCACACCCCTTTGTTATGACACTTAAAGATGCTACTGCGAAAACAATGGCTGTCAAAAACGGCTGGTACCACAATTAGCATGTATCAAGAAGGAAAAGGTTGTATTCGTCTAAAAATTAAATGGAACACCATGAAGAAAATTTGACTGGACTCTTTTAAATTATAGCTATTTTATTAATTTTAAATTTGTGATTTTAAAAATGTTTTTTTTCTTTATTAAGAATCGTTGATTTACCACAAAGAAATTCAAAATACACATAAGAACAATTATAAAAGATAATGTTATATTCCTTTTTAAAATGAATGTCGATAGTTTACTAACATATAAAACAAAATTCAGAACTATAAAGTATATAGATATGTTATTAAATAAAAATTGTTTAAAATGTCATTGAATAATATTGTGTACGCGAATTAATTATTTGAATTCTGCGTTAATCTTCCCCAATCCATTAGAATGTCTTTTTTATCAGTACAACTGGAATATTTTTAATATTTAAATAGGAAATTCATTAAACTGTCTACATAATATTCTAAATAATGTGATGCCGAAATTATTCACACTCATGATCGGATGGTAAAATCCAAATGTAAGCACACGATCGTACGTACATTTCAAATTACTTTTTTGAATGTTTTTCCAGCTGCATTTTTTTAATATGCTAAATATTATTGAATGTGTTAGAAAAAAGCATCACTATCCCACCAAAATCTGTATTCAGTCAAAAGATATGCATGTAAACAAAATCAAGATTCTGCCTTAAAACAGAAAGCTTAGCTTAGCTCAAATTAGATTTAATCGTTATTATCTGATGTACGAGGCATATTCGGAAAGTAAGTACCGTTTCATTATACTGCCGCTGCAGCACTGCGATCGGCGTTCTGCGCATGCGCACCAGTCTTCCTTGTTCACTGACTCTCAACTGACGCCATTTTGGACGCTGTAGGTTGTGTTTCCAGTTCGCTGTGCTTGTTTAAAATGTTTAAGACAATTACTGATCCCGCCGACTGTGAGATTCGTTCTGTTATCCGTTTTTTAAACGCAAAAAATGTGAAACCGGCTGAAATTTACCGTGAAATTAAAGAAGTGTATGGTGAAAACGCGATGAGTGATGGAATGGTGCGGAAGTGGGTTAGAATGTTTAATGAAGGTCGAAAAAATGTTCACGATGAGGCTCGGAGTGGTCGGCGTTCTCTTGTCAATGACGATCTGATACGGAAAGTTGATGAAAAAATCAAAGAGAACAGACGATTCACAATAACGATACTTTCAGACGAATTTCCACAAATTTCACGTACTGTGTTGTACGGAATTGTTGTTGACAAATTAGGCTATCACAAGCTGTGTTCTCGATGGGTTGGCGGCAAGTTTCTACGAGGAAGGCATAGGAAAACTCGTCACTCGCTACGAAAGGGTTTGAACATTGGTGGAAACTACGTAGAAAAATAGTTTAAGGTTTGGTCTTTCATGTAATAATAAAATTTGTTTGAAAAAAAATGTTTTGTTCTATTTATTAAAAAACGGTACTTACTTTCCGAATATGCCTCGTATATATAATAAGTTTGAAGAAATATTTTTAAAAAATCTTCTTCAAAGTCAGTATGTAGAACATCAAGTAACGCATTGAAAAAGTTGCATCAAATCGCTACAACAGCTTCAGTTTTTTGCTCAGAATTCCAACTGAAATCTTAAAAGTGTTGTATTCATTGGATTAATAAAGTCTATGGAGATCGATATTCCGAAACCTGAAAGGATAAAGGACCTTTCGGAGAGATACTACTGATCAAAGTCATCTTCGTCATATGATCACGGTATAAATTTATAATTTCTATCACAAAATAGCAGTCATGTCGCTTAAAAATAGGACGCTAATGTACTAAACGAAACGAAACTTGATAACAACAACAACAGAGAAGTCCTTTACCATTTTGGTTCAGTCTTCCGAAATCATATTCGTTTTGAGCTTTCGGATCGAAGTCTTGATCCGATCTTTCGGATCATAGCCTTGATTTTTTTTCAAAAATTACCGTCAAGATTTAAGAAGTTATTTAATAAAGAATGGGAATAACTTAACCTGAATAAAATCCCGCACTAAGATCATCGACAAATGATTAAAATTCTATTACAAACATTCGTACATATCATAGTCTTCAATTATGTGCAAAAATTACAGTCATGATTTAAGGGATAATTTAATAAAGTGTGTGAATAACATAACTTGAATATAATCCCGCAATAAAATTATCGACAAATCATCAAAATTCTATTGCAAACAATCGTGCATATCATAGTCTTCAATTATGTGCAAAGATGTTGTAGTTGGTATTGTTGTTGTTGTTACTTATAGCACTTGCCATGGACAAGCCCTGCTGACACATCAGCAGAATTTAAGCTAGAAATATACGTCTCTTGTTTTTACAAGAAGCGCCATCTATGGCCAAGAGTACGACTTAGCTACACACACGTCACAACCCTTTTTAGGGGGCGGACTACATTGACGCAAATTCATCCATTCATCTCAGATCGTAATTTAGACCTGGAACAGGGAACGATCATCCCTGGCCCAGTACCCCCAGTGATATTACTCTCGATATGGAGGACTTTGCGATCATTAACAGATTTAACGAGCGCCAATCGCCACACACTCGGGGAATATTTTGGCTAAGGAGTAGGAGTCCAACGCTGTATCAACCAGGCCATCCCGGCCATGTGCAAAGATTGCAGCCATTATTTAAGGAGTTATTTAATAAAATGTGGGAATAGCATAACTTGAACATAATCCCGTACTAAGGTCTTCGACAAATCATCAAAATTCTATTACAAACGCTCGTACATATCATAGTCTTCAATTATGTGCAAAGATTACAGTCATGATTTTAGGAGTAATTTAATAAAGTGTGGGAATAACATAACTTGAACATAATCATGCACTAAAGTCTTCGAGAAATTATTAAAATTCTATTAAAAACACTCGTTATTAAAAAAGCAGTTATTCCATTCTCTGGAACAACTGCTGGGTTCCATTGATGTACAGGAAATAATGTCGGCTTACGAAGTATTAAAAAAAATTTGTACAGTAATTGTAAAAAAAATGATATCCAGATTTTAACAAATATCCGTTTGTTAAAATCTGGATATCAACAGATTAACAAATACCCGTTCAAGAATATTCATTTTAGACCTTCCTGTATTCGAAAAATACATTCTTAAAATATGTCCATCCGTCTATTTGTTTGTCTGTGACAAAAATAACTCAAAAACGTTTTGAGCGAGATGGTATGAAATTGGTCTTTACATCAAATATGTAGATATTAATGAAATTTGAGTAAAATATGTTCAAAGGAAATGAGCTTAAAAATGAAGAGAGCTGGATAGATGAAATTTCGGTACACCAATTTAACAGCTATATTGTAGAGACCTGTCATATTCTGAATCAAATCGAACAACAAGTTGACTATCGATCAGTGTGTACTTTCAAAAACATGTAAATCATGTAATTCAAAAACGCAATATCCTAAATCTATAAAATTTTGTATGAAATTTTATGAGTATAATCGTAGCTATATGTCAAATTTTTGTTTATATCGTTTGAAAAAGAAATGTCTAAATGCAAATTAGATTTCCAGATGCTCTTCACCACATGTCAAAAGGTAATAGCAAAATAATTCACCAAGCGTGAAGTCCATAAAATTTAGTCCAGCCAAAATGTTAAATTCAAGTCAAAACTCCATAATTCATAAATATTGTTCATAAATGCCATTTTAGACTCTCCCTGGTATGAAAAGTGTATTAATGAGTATACGAGAAAGTTTTGGGGATACCACTCCCGTGGTTGTAAATAGCGATGAAAACACTCAAATTATCAAAAATGACACTTTCTGTAATGTGATTTGATTAATTGGGGATACTCAACATAACTGATGCCTTCTTAAGAGATTATACCCCTCACTGAGAACTGAGTGTTGATCCATTTGTCAACAATCTCACCACTCTTTAAGTAACATTTAACAATTACTTTTCAAAAGGCTTTTGTGCCTGCGTGGGGTTAAATACTCATGATAATTCTTTCAAGTATGACAGCATTCATTAAGATTAACTGTTATTGATCTAGTAATATTAAATGGTTGTTATTTTCTAGCAACTTAACTTCTTAATATCTTAACAATGCTTAATTGTCTTACCAGCACTTAACTAAAATCGTCATAAAACCTGAATACTGTTCCCTCCTGAATAAGTTGTTTTCCAAGTCGAAAACTAAAACCTACAGGAGTAATAAAATTAATCATTGTTCCATAAAGTTTAGCAAAAGAATTAATTGATCCAATAACGTTAAATGCTTCAGAAAATCTCTGAAGTTAGTAAACATAAAAATAATTAGGTTCATTTAAGGCATTTCTGTGCTGTAATGATGAGTTTTATCCTAACTGAGCTAAAGGTAAAATACTTAATGTAATTTGTCAAAGTTTTAATTTTTGTAGCACTCAGTAATTAACTATTCTTTATATTTTTATTTAAAATGTTAACAAGGTTATATATCAATACATAATCAGTGCCATCAAATATTTTTGATTTTTAGCAGCTTTCTTGGGAATTCTCAGATAAATAAGTTTTCCTTTTATTTAGTTAGCGATTTCCCTAATTATTTATTTATTAAAATGTATCTATTTATTGATAACATTGAATGACATGCTTGGTTATTGTTATCAAGATTAATCTGCTTCTTAAGAACGATCGTAATCTCTTACAATTTCTCGTAATTTGTGGAAATTTTCTGCACAATTTATATTCATTGTTGGTGAATCAAAAAGTGTATTTAACAACTTATATATAAAAATTTAGCCTTATATCCTTTAAATTAATTTTAAATTTTGAGTATTCATTTAAAATAAGATTCAATTTAATTTTTAAAATAGTTATAATTTAATACTTTAATTACTTTAATAAATAATCTCATTCATTTATTTATTAACATTAGCGATATCTGAGCCGATATTTGTTTCTTCTTTTTTTTTTTCTACAGCCTTTAGCGATTCGACATACTAATGAATTGCACATTTTCTTTCGCTTTCTTGCACCGTTTTGGGCAAATAATGCATACATATATAACCAATTAGATATTTTCTAAATAACTTAAAAAAACTTTTGATAGTATTGTTTTCAAACCAAGAATGGAAAAAACCTTTCTTTTCATTCGACTATACCATCCTATTATTTCAGTCTCTATAATCAATGCATAAATTTTCAGATATTTCAATTATATAAATAAATTAATAAAAATAAATGAATTTTTATCTTTTCTCTTTAAAATTATTGTTTTTGTCTTTTATTGTCAATTTTTACTAAACGTTATGGAGATATTTCTGATAATTTCTGTTTAGCAACAAAACATGCTAAACAGAGAATTTTGGTGTTTTTTTTTGTTAAAAAACTACCATTTGCTTATGAAAATTTATATCTAAATGAATTGGTTTGGGTTATTTTTATAATATTCAAAATTATTTTATGCAGTAAACAACAAATGAAATACTCTTATTTAAACATCATAAATACAGAAACGGTTAATCTGTGATCAGCACCACTATTTTTATGACAGGTACTTTTGGATATTTCTTTCTAAAGTATTTTAATGCTTTTTATGAATTGTAATGTAAACTTAGGCAATACAACGTATTTAAAATTATTTTTTAAATATTAAATCATATTTAAATAATCACATATTACTTTCCGCAACTAGAATTGTGAAAAATGTAAATATCGGAACATCTTAAAAATATCAATATAACGAATGGCTATTTTTCAAAAAATATCCTATATTTAAAGAAAAAAAAGTGAATTATTTCTTTAAATGCTTTTTTTTCTAACTGACTTTGAGAGAAGAGAGACAAAAATAAGCAAAATAAAAAAATGCCTTTTATATTTATTTTTAAGCCATATTAGTTTATTTACCCACGAAAAGTGAATTCCAATTTAAAAAAGAATTAAAATAAATGAGAAAATATCTCCTGTATTCAATTATTACAAAAACATTTTATTCCTAATGGACTTTTCATCCTTAAATCTTATATTTCATCCCAGAGAATAGTTCCCTTTTTTCAGAAAATACGGGAACTAAATGTCAAAAAAGACTATTTTCGAAAAAAATCTTATATTTCTATTTTTATCCTTTTCAAAAAAAAAAAAAATTCAAACCTCAAAATATGAATTTATTTCATATTTTCCGATTTAAATTTAATTCCAATTTAAAGAAACAATATTATTAAAAAAAAACCTTAATGTAAACTGTTTTTCTGAATTCAATTTTAGTTCCAAAACGTTGACTTCTTTGATAAAAAAAATAAAATAATCCAGACAGTAATATGTTAAAAGAATGAAACAACAAGTCAAAAGAAAATTTGTTATAAATTAATTAACTAATCGCATATTTGTTTTTTTAATTAATAAAAATGCCCACGGAGAATCCTATACTTTTATCAATTTTTAATCACATTTTATCTAAAATAATAAATTAAAGTATTATGCAAAATAATGAAAAGTTAATTTAAACAACATTAGTTTAACTTATAAATGGCTCCTCTAATATTTTATTGATTTTTATTGGTTAAAAACATCATAACGACTTTCTTACGAGCATTAGGTATTTCATCTTTAATTTACGAGCATTAGGTATTTCAGTATTTAAAGCGAAATCAGCACTACACTGTTATATTTCATCTTAAATCCACATTGTGATATTTCGTAAAATATATGCAATACTTCCATTTAATTCATTATTTAAAAAGAACGGTAGCTGCTAAAGTGAATCTAACAAATCGATTTTAGCTTATAAAAAACTTTCGAATTTAAAATCTGAAATCGATTTATTTTGAAATTCTGTGGCTTATTTTAAATGGAAAATGATTGATAAATGAAATATACATTTACATAAGGTATTCGTTTCGAAGTATTATAGCATGCTAAGCTAAATATCAGATCTGGAATATAATTCTTATACGAATTACGAAAATATCTTTTCAAAAAAGTGCATTAACATATACATTTCCTTGATAAAAGAATTTTCGCCCCCAATTTAAATATTTCAAATGAGAAAATTCCAAGGAACAGATTTTCTCTAGCTTTCGGCACTTTCCCCAACTGTATTTTTACCGTTATACACTTATTTTATTGTCTCCCCGTACGCGATTTTAAATTGCAAAATCTCTTCACAAATCTCCAGCTTTTCGTATCAGAAATCCATCCCGGTAGAATTCCCACGGATCGAAATTTTTCATCAAAATTCAATCCTCGTCTTTCAACAATATCCCTTTACCATAAAAGGTAAAAATGATACCGATGCCATTCGATATGATACGATACGATAGTGCCAATCATCTCATGCGTGGACTGATTCATCCAAACGAAAAAGGTGTCTCAGGAAAACCAAATATCCAGGTGCAGCGCATTTATGGAGGCGCTCGATTCTGTTACCATGGCAACAGGATCGAGCGACGAACAATACATGCTATCCCAACGCTCAAAACAAACCGTAGGTGGAGTTTAGTTGTCATTTATCCCTTGCATAAAAAGAAAACTACTTGTGGAGAATTTACTCAGTCTCGGCTTACCTTTCGTGATATTAGATATTCAAAAATGCACAGTAAATAAAGCGGAGTTGGGAGTTTTTTTTTATTGAATAAATAATTATAGGAAAATGATACCAGAAAGTATATAGAGCGAAAAGGAGTAAATATCATTTATTATTTTATTTTATTGTTTTGCATAGCAACAATTTCAGAGCAATGGCATATTTTATTTTGTTAGTTTTAAAATAGTCAAATGATCTTTCTTAATCTGACATTCCAGATATCAATTAATTTATTTTATATTCAAAACAATTTATTTCAAGATGATATTTTGTTAAATTCTGTTAATAATAAAATAAACTTATAAGAATGAATATCAAAGTAAATATTGGAGTATTTGTTAAATATATTTAAATAAATGAAGGCTAGCCACTGTATACTTATAAAAATAATTTATTGAGTTTAAATGAATACTCATACTAGATTTACTTTTTAAATTTAGTTCTTTAATTTTGAATTTATTTTGATTGAATTCTCTTTTACTTAGAAATAAATTAAAAAAAAATATGTAAAATCTAATACATTAAATTTAATAAAATTATTTTAAAAAATTTGCTTGACATTTACATGTTTATAAATTATAATTTTTCAAATAATTATATTCAAGGATTTTTTATAAGTATTTTAAACAATTAACCAAGTAAAGTTTTACAAGTGGTTTTCCTAATAAATTAATGTATAAAGATTTTCCAAATAATTAATCATACTTTATTAATTTAATTTCTGAAAATTGAAGGCTCATTAATGCTATTTTATACAGATTTAATTCATTTACTTATCATATTAATGGAATCTTTTTCCGAATTTATATTTAATTGAAATTATTCTTATTGATTTTTAAAATTAATCCATTAAATGATGTAGGTTTGCTTTTCCCAATAATTGCAAAGACAAAAATCAAGATTAGATCAATTAACAGATAAAAATCGCCTGACAATATTCAAAATTGTTTTCAAAAGAAGATTTATCAATTTTTACTTTTGATATATTAACTTGATTTGTAGTAATAATCTTTATTAAAATGTTTTTGAAACGTTTTTACACTTTTAAGGAGTTATAATATACTACATGTTGTCAAATGCGAATTAGATTTCATTAATTATATTTTTCAATAAATATCATTTTTAATGCAGCTCAGATTAACTTTCATACAAATATTTTCTCATATATAACCAAATCAGTGGCAACGGCAATTTAAAATAGAAGCATTTGGAAAGTGTATCTTTTATCTAAACAGACAGCATGTTCGTAAATAAGTGTAAAAATTCAAATCATTACCATAAAGTAAGATATGTGAATTATTATGAACATAAATATAGTAAAGCACATTAAAGATTAAAATTCAATTCAAAACACTAATGTAAGCGACAGGCATCAAATTTTATTCATTTATGTCAATGAATTCTTGCATAAATGCAATGTTTTTATGGTAATAAAATAAAATTTTTAAACAATTTAGATACTTAAAATATTTTTTTTTACATTTAAAATACTTTATATAGATTGGTTTACTAGTACCCTTAGTGCATATTAAGTTTATGATTCTTAAAATGTAAAAATATAATCTTAGTAGCAATATTATACAAAGGATGATTTTAACCCTACGAAACTGAAAGGCCCTAACCGTCCTTCCTATGAACTATCTATTAACGCCCGAAGCGTCTGAATATCAAAGTAAATTCCATTCATCTACTTTTCGTTATATGCGATGGATTGACAACCAGGTGCATTGTTTCTTAGAAACAATAATCAAGGTGGATTTCAAGAAAAAGGAGTTTTTCTATAAACTATTCAGGAATATCGAATATAACTTTGCTTAACAGTGACAATTAAGTGGGATGTGTGTGTTCTTTTTCACTTATTAATCCCTTTCGAATTCGGGCTGCGGACACAGATTTTAAAGGAGTAAGGATCTTTCCTCATCTTTTGAAAGGGAAACTCTAGCGTTCCATTATTCCAATGAACCCAATAGGAAGAATTTTAAGAATGAAAATTTAAAAATAATGGGAAAAAAACGTAGGTGAAAAACAGACATAAACAAAGATTTTTGTTTTACAGTAGAACATATGGATAGAGCTATAAAGAATGACCACCTTTCGAAGATCATTTTTGAAAAACGAAAGAGCATACCAAATAAAGATGTAGAACAAAAAAATTAATTTAAGGCTATTCCAAAATAACTCAAAAAATTTTATGGAATATTAACATCATTAGTCATGCATATAGCAATACTAATAGCAATGTATAGCGTATACATTGCTTTTGGTATTGGTATTGATACGTACAGCAATGACAAATACTATGTAGCATAAACAACCTCTGAAATCTATACTACTGTTATAAATGTGAAAGTTTGGATGGATGATGTAAGTCAATCACGCCAGAACGGCTGAAGGAAATTGGATGAAATTCAGCACAGAGATCGATTATAGTCTACAGAAGAACATAGGCTAATTTTTATTCAGGTTAATCGAGTGGTTAATTTTTTATTAATTAAAAACAAACTTTCCCGCCAAAAAATAAGAAAAAGTCTAAAAACATCTGCCTGAGCTTTTTGAATCGTTTGTTTTTATTTTTCTATTTCCAGTATTCATCTATTATAAATAGAATTTCCCGTCAGAAAACCTTTTTCATCAGAATAAAAAAAATTTAATCTGAAAACTTTTGCCCGAGCTTTTTGAATCAGTTGTTTTTATTTAACTATTTTTCATTTCAAAAAAAGGTTTTGATAACATTTTAGACTGTCAGTTCTCACATACACAGATCAAAATTTCCACGCGCACGAAGTCGCAGGTAAGAGCTGGTACTTTATAAGTATTCAAAATTCCTGCCATTCATTGAATTGCAGCTATGCATACTTTAGTTCCTGTTAATCATATATTTGTATGTTTTTTTTAAATACAGATAATTGTAAACGCAGTACATGCTAATTTTTTCTCCCGTGTCAGCGAGTGATAAAAAGCAAAGTTTCCAACTCCGATAATTAGACTGGTGACTTTTGGTGACTCTGACAGTTGACTTTTGACTGATTTGATTGGCAGAGTGCCTATGGTTCGGTGAACGTGTCGTGTCTCGAAAGCTTTTTCCGTGTTCTGTAGTTCCATGTTCTGTACTGTTCTGTACTGGAGAGGGCTACTAGGCGTTTCAGTGTCCAATGACCACAACTTTTCAATTATTCTTTCTTAATAATAAGTGACACTTGAAAGGATTAAAGCTTGTTCAAAGTTCTTCATCATTCTTTGACCTTGATTTCTGTTCTATCAGATATTTTTTCATTCGATTTTTTTACTGAGTATCGTTTCTGATCGTATTATTTTATTTTAATGCAAATTTTCTTTATTTCATTTCCGATATTAAGCAGAATTTGTTTGTTGTTAAATGTAAGCATATCCTCATTTCATCTTTCCCCTATTTTAACGAATTAAACCCATCCAAACGCATGCGCAAAAGTATGGAATGTTATTCATCATTTTTGTCCTTGATTTCTGCTCTACCAGATACTTTCTTCGTTCAATTTTTTTTCTTCACATCTAAGGTAGTTTCGATTTAGATCGCTTTCTTTTATTTTAACACATATTTTCCTTATTTCATTTTCGATATTAATCTGAATTGGTTTATTGTTAAATGCAAGTATCTCCTTCTTTCATTCCCCCCTCCCCTCTGTTTTAGTGAATTCCCCTGGTTCAAAATACATACCCAAAAGTTCGGAATGTTTTAGAATTTTTTGGTAAACAATACATTGCAATTGGTATAACTATTTTTATATTGTTTCAAAGTCATTGCCAGTTAAACTAGTTTTTGATTTATATTTTATAAATATGTATATGTAAGAATTTGACGTTATAGATTATTTTATCGAACGAAAAAAGATGAGATTCATGTGATTGCTTTTCTTTGCATTTACGGCTTCATGATTTCTTTTTAGAATCACTAACTTCTATACATCTCATTCACCGACTTCACTCTAAAATTTATTTCACCAAAGAAAACACTTTGTATAAAAGTTTTTCTTAACCAAAAGTGTTTGCTAACAAATGTTCCGTAAAGAAAAAATCCAAAACTAGTTTACAACTTTGGTAACCATGTGCTTCTCAACAATTTTACACTCGCGTCCCTAAACTTTCTGAATAAAAATAAACTTTCCGTAGCTTTCCGGGCCTTGTATCTATCCGCAGAAGGCTCTTTCGGTTCTTAAGGACTCCTTTGACTAAAATCGGACCCAAAGCAAATGCTAGTAGAATAATAAATATGTAGTGGAAGCACAGAAGATCAATCCCTTTCTGGGCTTAAAAGTAAAAAAAGAAAGTTTCTGTCAGCGACTAATCGGATTTCCTTCAAAGAGCCCTCTATAAGTTTAAGAGGCTCACAAGAGATCAATATTTATCCATTCGACGGAATTATATAAATACTAAACTTTTGAAAGCGTTTCTTACAATTACTCTCATGATATGGTATGCGTATATATAAGCCTTTGAAGAGTTTTTAGTTTAATATAACTCAGTTTCAAAGAATGGAACAAATTGCTTGAGTGTTCAATGTTATCAGGATTAAATGGTTATTTTAGAAATATTAACAATTAGTTAAAATTATTAGTATGAAAAACGTAGTATTCCATAATTTTTTCACTAAACACTTTGAGATTTTTTTGAATGTGAGTTAAGATATCATACAACTATTTTCTCTACAAATTATTTAGATTTTCAGAAATTTGCAAATAAACTTCTTAAAACTAAAATACACAAAAATAATAAATGCAGAAAACATAATTTTAGTCATTATGGTTGGAAATGAAAATAAATTTCTTAAAGACACAAACAGATATTAGAAATGTATAAATGATCAGGTATTACCATCGTATTTATATATTTAAAGGGTTAGATTTTTTTCTAATAATGACAGCTAAAGTTTGATTTTCATATTTTTATTGTTTCCACCTCCCATGTTTTTAAGATGTCTGTTAACATTTTCAGATTATTTTAAAATGATTTTGCATGACTTAAAATTTATTATTCCGCAAAAGTTTACTTTATTGCTAATTATTTTCTGCGTTTAAATAATGAATTTCAAAATATTTATGAAATTTCGCCTTTAATTTGAAAAAAGATTATAATCGTTCGATTAATTTTTTATTAAAATTTTTAAATCGTATATTGTATTAACTGAAATCAAGAATATGTGTTTAACATTAAGTTTTATCACATTTAGAATTCAGACAATAGATATTAAGAAATTCACCTGAAGAAACATGAAATTTATATTCATCAAATTTACAAAGCAGATCAAAGGCTTTTTTTTTCTTTATTTTCCAGTATTCTCGTTTACTCCATTAAACTTAACACTTTGGTGACCGGCAATTTTACACAGAATCATGTCATGTCACCGACAACTTTTTTGTAATTGAATATGAAATGGACTTGGAGCAAAGTGTTAGCAGAAAACAAAATTGACATGAATTAAGGACAATAATTTCAGATAAAGTATTCACCATTTACTTGATGAAAAAAACTCACAATTTTGTCAGCTGACAAGAAATACTGAAATAAAATATTTTTAATCTTTTATCGCAGGTAAGTACAAATCAGTTCAATAAAAATATAGTTTTGGAAGTTGTCGTAGAAAAAAATGTATTTTTTTAGTATTTTATGTAATGAAATCAAAATTTCAATTAAAACTCATTTAAAGTTAGCTGAAAGTTTTGTGAAATTTCAAAAATAATAACTACAAAGTGTCCATTTTTTTTCTTTTAAAATGTTTTGTCAGTTTTAAAAGCTACATTCCATACAGTTTTTCCAACGTATTGGCTTCACTCTTCATTATTGGTAGAGAATAGGGTTTTTTATATTATATTTTTTAGGTAAAGCATAGCAAAGCATGCAAAACTAATTTTCTCAAAATATGTTGCTATATTTAAAATGAATTACTGAAAATTATTTTAGAATATATTATTTTTGAATTTTCAATAAAACAAATTTCAAAAATATTTATTAAGTAAAAGTATATCTGTCAAAAATAAAAAGTGGTTTCAAAATTGAAAGAAGTGTATAACAGAAATGTTCTTGTTCAGGGGATTAAAGATCGATTTGGTCACAATTGAGCAAATAAAGTAAAAACTTTACCCCCGTAATCTTAAACTAAGCAATAAATGGCATTCCTCTTCAGTCTGGTTTCCAACCATAAATAGAAAACCATGAAATTTCCTTTTTTACACTAACATTCATTACAGTTACAATTGTTTTATTGTAAGTTTTTAAAATATATATAACCAATTATGTACCTTTAATACTACAGAATAAATATAAAAAAAATTATTATACCAATTTAGTTCGGAATGATAAGTATAGTTATGCAATTTATTAAAATTATAAAAGAATCCACTGCTATATCAAAATTAAAAAATAGAGAAAATTACATTAATATGCACAAATATAAAAATTAAACCCGTTCTATGCAAAAACTGATATCAATAAGATTTCTCAATGAACGAACATAGAAACAAAATTCAAACGGGTTTATAAAAAAAACCTATTGGGGTATTAAGATTAATTAATCAAATTCATATTCGGTATTTTCAGTAAAAGTCCGTTTTTCAGCATAATTATCTATAGCATATATGAAATAAACTTTATCGATAAAAACTTTGAAAACTAATTTTGTACAATCAATTTTTATGATTAATCTCTGTTTTAATGTTATAGAGCACGAATGATGAGTCACAGTGTGGGGTTTACCCAAAATTGATGCAACAGTCTGCTCTGGTCAATTAGTTTCAGGGAGTGTTCTAAGATCGATTTATATAATACAAAAGTTTAATGTACACGACAAATTACGTCTTAGGATTTAGACAAGGATTTTAAATTTAGATTCTTTTTTTCTTTATATTTAAAACATAATTGAGGTAATAAAAAATATTTCCAAACTTTTTTACAACACTAACAAAAACAAAAAAATTACAATATTAACAAAAACAAACATATTTTAGCTAAAATATCAAAATAATTTGTTCAATATTCTTAATTTGTGAAGTTTTCTACATAATATCATTCCGTTTATTTATAAATGTTTGTAATATAGTTATTATTATTATTATTATATTATTTTTTTTATTTTCTTTGACTTTTTAATTATTTAAATTTAAAATATCGATTTTCAAATAATCCAAATAAAAAGAGAAATTAATCTTGTTTAACTTAACTCTCGCATATAAGTTAATGCTACAACTTTTTTTGTCAACTAACCAAATATTAATTCAACGCCAAAACCCCTACATTCAAAATCACATTAAAAATAAAAAGGTTTATTGAACAAATTAGAATAGTTTTTGTACATTTCTTAATTCTTTTTTATTCAAATTATTATTAATTAAAAAATATTTTAATGTCTTCAAAATATTCAATATAACAATTTTTATATGTTTTATTTTTATTTTATATACCAGTATTTGTTTATTTAAGGCGACCAGGGACCTTTAAAATGATTTTTTGTAATTTTCATCTTAGCAATTTGAAATTTTACAGGCATAAAGAGTAACACTATGGGAGATGACTCACGAAATTTTAAAGCAATATACTAATTTATTTAGGAATTAGGAGGGGGGATATAATATAAGTGATAAATAAAGTTGTAAAATGTTCTAAGCGCTCAAAATTTGTTCGAAAACACTCCAATTTTTATTATTACTTTCTCAAAACCTTTTGAAACAAAAATTGGGATTAATCTTGAAGTTTGAGTACGAAATATCAGAATTAACCAATATAGCTTAAAACTACTGATTTTTTTTAAAAAAAAGTTTTATTAGTTTTGAGTTATTACATTAGTTAATTTTGATATTGCGTTCTTAAACTTCAAGATTAATACCAACTTTTGTTTCAAAAGGGTTAGAGAAAAATTGGTGTGATTTCGAACAAATTTGGAGTGCCTGAAACATTTTACATCAACTTTATTTATCACTAATATTATCTTATATCTCCCCCCCCCTCCTAATTCCTAAATAAATTAATATAATGCTTTAAAATTTTGTGTCTCATCTCCCATAGTGTTACTCTTTATGCCTTTAAAATTTTAAATTGCTAAGATGAAAATTACAAAAAAATCATTTTAAATGTCCCTGGTCGCTTTAAAACAATCATTCACTATTTATCTGCATCCAGAACATATTGGTATCTATTATGCTTTAACAAACCTTCTCCAGACCAAATTAGAAACTGTAATGCATACAAAAGTCGTTTACAATCATACTGTCATATCACATAACAATCCTGGAAAGGATTAGTTTATCATATATCCCCAGCTATTCCAATTGGATTGAAAGCAATCAAAACCTATGTCTTTATAATAAAATCACCCATATATTTCTGCATTAAAAGAGAATTCATTTGGAATATTGGATTTCATAAGGCTCTAAATTTAAAAATTAGATTTGATTCATAAAAATATTTTTTTTTCATTTCTTTATCAATAAAGGAATTTCTTACAAATCATTTACTCTATTAATAAAAATAAATTTCTAGAGAACAATACTGAATTAAACCTTTTTATTAAAAATTCAATCAATACTGCGAATAACATAATTTACTGAAAATGTTCACTATCTTCATTTTAAAACAAATTATACATGAATTTTATTTCCAAAATACAATTTCTTACTTCTCTATCAGTAAATGAATTTCCTATGAATTATCTATAATATTCAACAAGATAAAATTCTCCGGAACTCTACTGAATGAAACGTTTTTATCCAAAACTCAATTTCCATAAATAGTTTAATTCACTGTAAAAGTTCAATGTCTTCCTTTCGACTGCACACAATTTAAATATGAATTTAGATTGTTTAGAAATGATTTCTTTACCAAAAATAATTTTCTTATGAATGATCTAAAATATTTGTCAATATAAAATTCTACATAACTCTATTGAATAAAACCTTTTTATTCAAAATTCAATTTCCATTAGTAGTTTAATTCACTGAAAATATTCACTGTTTTTATTTCAAATGGAAATAATACAAATATGAATTTTATTCCTAAAATACAGTTTCTTTAGTTCTTTATCAATAAATATATTTCTTATGAATGACCTACAATATTTGGCAAGATAAAATTTTACAGAACTGTATTGAAGGAAACAATTTTATGCAAAATTCACTCCCACGAATAGTGAATTCACTAAAAATGTTCAGTGATTTCATTTAAAATTGAAACAATCTAATTTCTAAGCCATATCAAAGAAACAGGAATGGACTGAGCATAAAAATCAGCTTTAACTCTATTGATTTCTGTGTTCAGAGAAGAAAACAAAAACATAGACTTTTGCTCTTTTACTTCTCTTTGATTCTTTTTCTCACTCTTTGTTTTCTTTTTTTTTCACAGCTCTCTCGAGACATCAGCGAATTCTATTTCCGATTTCCTTCTTCAGTAATAGGGAGCGCTTTTAAATTTCAGAACAGATCTAACTGTTGAAAATTTTCTATGGATGGAGTTGAATAGAGAAAATGCATAGTGTTCAAGATTTAATCTTTAGAATTTACCAACTGTTTACCGTTGGATTTCAAAAAGGATTTTTGATTGTATGATATTCTAAAAGCGATTTAGGTACTCAAAAAAACACACCTCCCTATTTTAAACGGCACGATTATATTTCGAATATTTATTAACTGTTAAATGAATATTACTGATATCTTCTCGGCTTTTAAATAATTATATTTCTACTTTTTTTATCTAAGCAAAGAATTTTTTTAATGCTATATTATGTAACAAAAAATTGATTCTAAAATATTAGGGTATGAACCCTTTCAAATCAAATTTTCTTTGGTATTTGGAATATTTTCTTTTTGAATCCTATAAAACATATTTCAAAATTAGATAAATTACCTTAAAAAAAGGAAAGTGATTCATCAGACGAATGAAGACGACGAATTTAAGAATTAAATGGCTCGATGTCCATCAGAAATATTGAGAATACTTATTGTTATAAATCATATTGATGATAAGACTCTTAAATCCATTTAGTTGTAAATTAGTAACAAATATAGTTCTTGATGTAGATTTTTCAAATAAAGTTTAAAACAGCGAGATTGTAAAAAGAATTATTTTCTATCATTATTTACAAAATCATTCAAATGGCTTAAGAAATTATTTTATAAGGTTTATAACTTAATTTAAAATTGTATAAGAAGCTAGGCTTAATTTAACTGAACATATTTATGTGTCTAGTGTTCATACTTGGTACACAAATGTGTGCATAAAAAGGCTGTTGTATAATTTATCATATTCAAATCGACAAAAAAATGTATTTTTTGGTGTAAGAAGGAAACATCGCTCAAATTAATGCATTTGACATCATAGTACAATTCTAAATTTAGTTGCACTTTACAAGGTTTCTTTGCATAAGCAGTGTTAATACTGTGTTTCTTTATACACTAATTTTATTTTTTTAAAGTTTATAAAATAAATTCTTTTATACATTTGATACGAATTAATATCATGGAAAAAATTGAAATAATTTAACAATGAAAAAATTGAGTATTTAAAATAAAATGTTATTAATGTAGTCTGAATATTAGTTAATTATTTTTCTTATAATATATGTGAAAAAAATACAAATTTCAATTCAATTATACAAGATAAATGCTAATAAGTTCTTACACAAATGTATCGGCACTGTTTTCAAGACACAAATGAATATAAACTGAAGAATTTTCAAGATATGTAATAATTTTTTATGAACATTCATTTCATCCTAATCGCGTCCCATGCTGAAATTAAGCATCAAACCATTTTGCTATATAATAAATTCGTTTGGACCTAAAATATATTCCAACCAATGAAATCCTTATGTACGTTCTTATATAGTATTTAGCGACAATTAATATACTTAAGTAAGGAAATCTTCAAGTAGAGGTATCAAGCCTAGGCAATTCACTATGTCACTACTATATTTCAATAAAAACTGTGATTATCTTACAATCCAGGCAGTTTTTTGCATTTGTAAGAAATAAAAAAACTGAAATGCATTTACATCTTGATATATGAAATTTGATGACTATGATACGATTCTGTTGGAATATATATTAAACTTCTTTTAAAAACCTAAAGCACTATAATTACAAATAAAGAGGGATATTACAACCGAAGAGAAATCTGTGCTACAATATAAAATTGGTTA
Organism: Argiope argentata; assembly: GCA_026289955.1. Lineage (NCBI taxonomy): Eukaryota > Metazoa > Arthropoda > Arachnida > Araneae > Araneidae > Argiope > Argiope argentata. Next base: position 896,674 of record JAOUZG010022062.1, read on the forward strand.
GAAATACATTTCTATAAACTTTCTTCTTTATATAAAACCAAAATGTATCAGTTAAGTGTTAAAAGAGTTGAAAAGATTGAAAAAAAATAGCTTTTTTGGTTCAAAAGGGATTTAAGTTACTTTTTTTAAAAGTTTAGATGTTTATCAAAAGTAATTACTTAAAAATTATATCGATAGTTTAAGAAATATATACTATCTAGTTTCTGAAATAAAGAATAAGCTGTAATTCTATACATTTGTTTCAATATTGGGGTTCCGGTGATAAATTAAATGGATTTTTAAATTTTTTTTCGCTATGTGTAGCAATGAAACAACTACAAAATATTCTTAATAGTATAGATAGTTTAATATGTATATCAGAAATTACAGAATATATTGATAAATCTTTAGATAAAAATTATACAAAAAATATACTTTAGGTTTTAATCTAGAAAGATTTTGTAAGAAAATTCTATTAATAGAGAAAATAGCTTTTGAATATGTTCTTAGTAGCATACAAGTATTGTACAATATTGTTTAATATTGTGGAATATTGTTTAACAGCATATAATATCGCGCATTATCACACAATATTATGCTACAAGATATGCTACCTGGGTGTAAATGGAAACATAAAAATATGTTTAACTTCCCCAAAAATGGACTGGGAGGCAAAATTCAAACGGTTTATTAAAAGAAAGTGTTTAAACATTAATAATGCTAAATATTAAAAAATTCATAACCCCCTCTAAGTCATTTTTTAATGTGATCACCACATACTTTCATTTGACAGCGAATACAGCCAAGTTAATAGGTCATTTCAGTTTCGGACTTAAAGTTTAGTGACAGCATTTTGTGAGGGGCCCCAAATGTATTTGGGAAAGAATGACCGAAGAAACAAGGAATGATTTTTGGAAGCCATTTTCTCGCTAATCCCGGGTTCCCGTAAATCCTCCTCCAAGGAATCGGCTTGACTTTTGTGTGAAAGAAAGTCCTAACCAATGCAGTGATCTCGGATAAATGATTGCGAAATTCGAGGAATTCCGTTTCTTTTTCTGTATTTTTATACGCCTCAGTTATTTGAACAGAGATCCTCTCACATAAACTGAATAGTTCGCTCCTTATGTAATTTTTTATACATAAAATTCCATTTAAAAAATGTTATTTTGTGATATGTGTTGTTACAAACATTACTTTTTTTACACTGAAAAAATATAAACTTTTAATTTTACTGAAAACGAGAGCTCTTTTAGAAAGTGAAAGTTTTAAAAAAATATTTCTTATACCCTTTTTAAAAGTTGATTTTTATCAATATTTTATAGAAAACAGGTACAGACTTTTCGCATTAAATTCTGATTTTTTTTAAAAAAATCCATTTGATAAAACTAGAATATACTCAAGATTTTTTTATATACGTTCCCATTTTTTGTCAATTAGTTTCAAGAATAATATATATAATATTTCAAAATAATAAAAGTTAAGTACACATAAAAAATGAAAAGCTTAAATTTGTTACATTATATTTAATTGCTTTCCAAGTTAGAACATCAGTGGAAAATAAATATTTTCTTAAAATTTTTCTTTATGCATCTAACATGAACTTGTATTAGAATATACAGATACCTCGCTTTAAGTAAATATTTTTGAACACACATAAATTAACAATTTTATTTTAAATATTGCTGTATAAAAAAGTCCTTCGAAATTTTCTGTAATGGGCCCCAATTGTAAGGTATACTTCATATATTAATGATAAATATTTGCAAATAGGTATGTGCCAAATAATGCAATGACAACAGCATGATTCGATTGCGATTTACATATATTATCTTAATAGTTCACACAGACGCTCTAAATACTTAATCAATTCTTTATTACAGTTGAAAACAATAGAATGAAAACGTTATCTAATTAAATATATAGTCTGAATAAATGGCGTAAATCATGTCTATGAATGTGCTCAAAATAATTTTTGCACCTACATAAACCGAGTATTTTAATCAACAACCAATTCGCTGATTTTTAAATCCTTTAAAAAACTAAAGACTAAGTATTATTATATTTAAATTTAAAAAATTGAGCAATATATTTAGGATTCAGAGAATACAATTCTTAATCCAACTATGAAGTTTATTAATAATTATTTTACGAAATATTCATGTCCTTATTTAATTAGTTAAAATTGCAAATTAATAGATTTTTTTATTTATATGCTGAGGACTTAATTATTTCATTTTATTACAATTATCGTAGCTTACCATTTATTTTACTTGTTACAAATAGTTTAAGTTAATGAAGCACTAAACAAAGTAGAAATTCATCATAAATATTAATAAATAAGCTTTAACTGGACATAAAAAAGAATTAATGGTACTGTAAAGCATGAAGAAAGCCGTAAAGTTTATTAATTGAAATGCAAAACTTACTTCATGTTGCCATTTCAAAATATGTATAGAAAATACTTACCTAGAAGAGAAAAAAACACATTTAATTCCACGTGTCAAAAAAATGTTCACAATAAATAATGCATTCAAATATTAAAAAAAATGAAAATACAATTTAAATATGCAATTACATAGATATAGCATGACCACTATGATTATTTCCAGATAAATAATTTTTGAATAACGTGCATTAAATAAAGAATTTTTCTATGCTATTAGTAAATGAATGCACATTTAAAAAAATAAAAAAATAATTTATTTAACTCGAATTTATTATTATTATTCAATGGAATATATTCAGCATACTTCCTTCCAAAAAATTATCTACATTTCCATCGAAAATTCAATTAATTCAGAAACTTTGGATTTCCATATTGTAGGAGAATCAACAATTGCTTTGAGGAATGGCCTTAACTGATTGGTGGATTTCTCCCTCAAAGTGCCGTTGAAACAAATTATAAAATTAAAAATAATAATATGAACTAAAGTTACAAAAAAGAATATAAGAATTGCCGATTTTTTTCAGTTTGACAAATATTAATAAGATTAACTCAGAATTGGTTGTTGACAAAAGCTAATTGTGACTGGATGTTACAAATATTACAATTATTCAAATAATATCATTGTATTTCAATTATAACTCCAAATTTTTTCATAATAATTATCCAATAATGAAGCAAACAAGACTTTGTACTTTAAGAAACAACAAGATCAATTCGTTCAATTGTTTCTCTTTCTAAACTAAGAAGTGGATGTTCTATGATTGAACTTGTTGCGTTCAACTATGCTCAGATGAAGCATGATTGAAGATGATGAGCCATTCTCTCAAAGAATATGATGTCATCTTTTTTTGCAGTATTGTAGCTGCAAGTTCATAAGATAATTTTAGCAGATAAAATTATAAAAATATGGTACCTCTTGGATAAAGGAATGTCAATTTCTTAAGCAATATGACCCACTTTTTAAACTTTTATTTACCAAATTATTTTATCGTCAATTTTTCAAATATATTTTTGAACTATTATTTAAATTGTTACAAAATAAACCCAGAAAAACGTAAGAAACTTTTTAAATATTAAAAATATTTTAATTAAGGTAATAATAAAAGATTTTAAAAGTTTTCTTAGCTGATATCTACTCCTTTCGTTGGAAATACATTGTTCGTGTTCTTTCTAATACTGTTAGAAAGAAAAACATATTGTAAAGATATCAGCCAGATTTAATTAGTACTAAAAAGTACCGAAGTAAATAAAGGGTTGCAATAAGAATCATAGATATATGTCTCATTGATTTTTTTATGAATGAAGAACGCTTGTTTTTTCCCCAAAGTTTTATAGAATAAAGAAAGCTTCAGTGAAAGAAAAATCTGTATTATTAAAGGAATATTTTTAGAAAATAATATAATTTATAGTGTGATGGATAGTTTTAAATCTACATCTATTTTTGAAAACAAGGGGCAGATGTTCATACATTCAAGATGTAACAATTATATGACTTATGAGTCAGCAATGGATATTGGACCATAATTGGGAAATCTTTTTCTAGAAAACAAGACTCCTTCAATAGGACAGTACGATTCCAGTAACCAATTTAATGAGATAGAATAAATATGCATTCCCTTTGGTACTGAGACTCCCGCAAACCCTTCAGAAGCAAAATACGGCAAATGCCCGAGCGAAAGTCAACTAATATTCCACTTTCTTTCTTTCAATATCATTAACTGAGTCCAGAGAAGTAATATTTGGGCATTAGAGAGGCTCACTAAAAATAGCTGAGTCTATTTCCCATTCCAAATCTCCCTAATCACGACAATCTAAAAAGAACCCATTTTTCTATAACAGTTCTTTAAAAATGCAGGCTGCCATTACGGTTTTGGAAGGAAAGATTTTTCTTAAGTTGGAAAGGAATTCGGAGATTTTATAAATCCATTTATCGGAAAAATAAAAGAATTTTTACCTTTTATTTCCTCAATGACATTGAAGTTTTAAAATACTTTCTACTTGCAAATTTTCAAAAATGATAGTTTTAGAGTCTAAACTTTTTATTAAACTCTGTTTTTATTCCTGTCATCGTTGTGCTTTGAACACGCCTTCGTTAGTGACTAAAAGGTAGAACGTTTTATTATTGTGATTTTTTCCTACACTTTAAACTTTAAACATTAATCTTCATCATAAATATTAATGAGATTTCAGTTTCATAAACTCTCAACCAGATAGATGTAAGTGTAATTCAATTGCTCTGTTGAATAAGAAAATTTTTTATAATATTAATATAATATATTGCAATCGATAACATATGGTTACAAAATTTGAAATACTATCCCAATAGACGATTAGTGAAAAATAAGTGATGTGTGTTAGAAAATAAATGAAAAAAATTGAAAAATTCCTCTTTGCAAGTATAAAATAAGTCAAATTAAGTAAAAATGTTAAAAAAAAAACATTTTTTATAGATACAAGTAACAAGGGTTATGTTGTCATTAGTTCAAATTATTTACTTAAAGAATATTTTTAGAAATAATGTTTTTAACATATCTCTAAAAAATTTTAAAAATGAAGACTTTTACAAAATTATTTAACATATTTGAAAGGAAATTTTGTGATTATATAAGTTTTGAGAACCGATTACAATTTATTTTAACTAAATAATCTTACTTACATAAATATGAAAAACTGAGGGATATACAAATTAGTCTTAATTAAAATAGTCATAATTAGTATAGAAAATAGTCTTAGTCTGAATAAAAAATAGTATTAATTACATGAATGTGAGATATCGAAATTGGGAATTAAAGTTGAATAGTCAAATTTAATACAAACTATTTTATAATATTGCAATATTTTGTCTATTTATACTGCAATTACGAACATCATTTTTTTCAGAATGCGAAACTATTTAGCTAATTCAGTTCCTAATTTTATCAAAATTCTTTATCTTTTTCATAATTTATTTATTTATTTTCAATCGATTATTTGTGGTTAAAATACAGACAATATTTAATCAAACCAGTTTATTCAGAGAAAAATTAATCATTCTGCATTATTATAAAGGGAAATTAAAAATATAATTTTTTATAAAATATGGAATTGATATTTCCATTTCATCCTCGAATGTTAAATTCGATTCAAATCATTTCTTACGATGAAAAAGAAGAATGAAGACTACAATGATAAAGAGGATAAATTTAAAAAATTAGAAAACCATTATGAAATACATGATATAATACTCAAAGCAATTTACTAAGTGGAAATTATAAATAGATTCTACAGCATAAAGCATATAAATCAACTTCAGATAAAAAAAATATTTTGACACTATTTAAGCAAATGATAAATGAATGTTTCAAAATATATTTATGGAAGAAAATGTTCATCTGTGATTATCCTTTTAAATTCAAAAGGAAAATTGTATTTGATTTGAATAGGTCAAAGCTGCATTTCTTACAGAACGCTTCGGGAATCTTATTATATCCTTTTAATTTATTGATGTGTTTTGGCTGTTTAAATATTTTTAAATACGTGTTGATAAATTTTTGGACTGCAAAAAAACTTCACAAATGTCACAGTTCAGTAGAAAACAGTTCAAATCAAGCTATTCATAGCCAAACTATTCCACTTATAGAATTCCTAAAAATTTTTTATCACATTTTCTTTGTTCCATTTAAAATACATTCAGATTATATTGAGATGCACTATTTCAATTCATTTTTATGTTTTAATTTATTTTCAGTGATTTAAGATTTTAAAAAAACACTTTTGTCTATTTTAAAATTCTTCAAAGGATTTCTACTCACAATAAGTTTATAAATTAAAAGTATAATACCATTTTTATTACTGTAAAAATGTAATTCTATGTTAGCATTCTTTTTATCCACGCAATTTTATACTGAAAACACAATATCTGTGAATAGAAAAATTATTAAAAGAATAATGTAAATTTATTTTTTCTCCTCCTAATATAATGGGAGAAAATTCAATTTTCAACCTTAAGTCTTCCTAAATTTTACTAAATATTTATATTAATTAATATAAATTTAAATTATTAATTTTAATTTATTTTAATATAATCAATTATGTAAAATAATTTTCTTATGTTGTACTTTTAACAGCTTAATTTTATTTTCTAATTCCATAATAATATAAAATGTATAAGTCATCGGCTAGTAAATTAATTTCAGAAAACGAAGTATTTTATTAATTTTTTTTCCTTTTAAAACCCTATATCATGAAGAAAAAAATTAATTAAAAATAAAATTTCTACTGTATAGAAAGTAGTGATATTTTATTATATATAATTTTAATAATGTTTTCAAAATTTATTTTTAAATATATAGGAAAATTACCAACATACGAAGCTGTTTAATATCACACTTATGCGTGTGTTGATAAATACAACAACAGAAACAACAAAAAGTGATAAATTTATAAAGCCATACGAAAACAGTTTATAAATAATAAACTCCATACATTCGTCAAAAGGAATTTTTTAAATTCTAAATCGAGTTAAAACTAGTATGGTAAATAACATCTGATGCAAGACATATCTTATTTTAAGCACTTAATTAGCCATTTATTAACAAACATAATAATTTGAATAATCCACAATGTTAGTTTGAATATTTTTTGCTTAACTCCTTATTTTACACAAAATAAATTATTATATCTGCTGACTACACGAAACCACTGAATTATTATCAGTGTCAAAATTGTTTTTGTAACAGAAGTCAGTTCTTCCCATGAGGCCCCTCAAATCAAAACAGTTGGGTCGATTGAGTGAAGTATGCGTGATTCAAAACACGAACTAGTCTGTTTTTATTCATTTGCAATTAATTTCTGTCTTCAGAACAATATAAAACCGAAGTAATGTATAATGTAACGCTATACAACTATAAATCTGAGTTCAAAACAAAATATTATATATCTCTTCAAAAAATATAGGCAGTTAAGAGAAGGCTTAATAACTTCTATAGGAATCAATGTGTTATCTATTGAAAAGAATTGTATTTCAGAATTTCACAGATTATCCCCAATTCTGAAAATTATCATCTAATAGCTCATTAAATGGAAAAAACCCATTAATAAAGAAAGAAAAAATACCGTTAAAGGGAAATCAACCAGTCTTCGTTGCCTCTCAGGCCAGATTTTACCAGTCATAATGCATTTATATAACCAATACCATCACTCGCGAAATTACAATACTATATTACTATATATATTATATATACACACACAAAAGATTTTACCAAGAGCTTATACATCTCATACAGCTCAAAGGAACACATTTCCTTTGAGATACATGTGCTACAGGCAGCAATAAGCATGCTTAAGATTTTATAATAAAAAAACTCTTTCATTTACTATTTTACTATGGTTTAGTGATAGAATTTTCGAACATGTATAGAATTTCGCATTTAATGATTATTGCCAATTCATTTAAAGAAGTTTAAAGTTATTTGTATCGAAAAGTTATTCACATATAGAAATATTTATCCTATTAAAGTTAATATAAAATTCTAACATTTTAACTTTTACTTATAAAAGCACGTCAAAATTTACTGTAGCCATAAAATAATACTTAGAAACATTTTGACTACAGCAAATATATTAATGAGAGTGAATATTTTTACAGACATTGAAATTTAGTATAGCTATAAAAATACTTTAAAACATTTTAACATATTTTGAACTATAATAAATACATTAAATAAAATGGCTGCTTTTATGAATTCCATAATATTCTATTATATTGTCATAATATTAACATGAAGTTCAAAAATTTCTAAAATTCTCATTTTCTTTCCTGTGCCCTTTATTGAATAAATGCCTTGTAAAGGAACCCTTAATTCATGTAAGCATTTATGTAAATTAAAACATCACTTCTCCCCGTAACTTCACGACTGATATCATAACCACTACTCTACCTAAAATCGAGGTTCTTTGCTAAAATAAACACATTTCAGCAATATGTTTTAATTCAAAACATCTTATTACCTTAATAGCACAAAGGAAAGTATGACAAGCTAAACAAAGGTGTTATATTTAACACCTTATAACATTATAGAATAAATAATTGTTTTTGTTTAAGTTAACAGGCTTGATGCTATAAAAATATTGGAAAGTTCTCAATACTGTTTTTTGACTCTCAACCAGGAAAAAAATCATTAGACTTATTACAACCAAGTCATGAAAGGACGGTTCATTTTAATTGGCCATTTAATAGCATGTACCTGTCCTCTACTGTCTCCACCCCTCTCTACCCTCATGGAGTTCGCAAGTCATTATCCATCTAGGGAAGATTATTAAATTAGGAATGAATGTTGAGCGCATGCGTAAAACACCTTTTAAATGATCCTTAGCAACTAATTTGAACAGATAGGATTATGTTGCTCATAATTAAATTTTTTTCTTTCTTTGAACGAGAGGTGAATTTAATCCTGTTGGAGACTTCAATTAGTCCAAAAAAGGAAAAATGAATTATCCTTTTGTTTTATGCATCCTTAAAATTTACTTTTGATTCATGTTAATTCTTGCATTTATGATCTCTTTTATTTAAGTAAGTTTCATGACATATAAAGGCTGTTACAAAATTAAAACCAGATTTGAATATGTCGTCACCATTCGGGAAGTAAATTGTTGCTAACTCTATTAAAAATGTTGACAGCTGCTAGTTTAGGATTTAAAAAAATCGGTGCTTTATAATATAGTATAACACGTTAATGCAAAAATTCAACTAAATACACTGATTTTTTTTAGATTGTTATATTTTTATTAAATCGTAGACTAAACATAATGGTAAGTATGTAAAGGGTTAAGTATGGAATAACACATAATATGCAAAGGGTCTCTACGACTTTATTGGAACATACAATTTCTTTTGTTGAAATTTTCTATGACTATTTTCCATAAATGTGACTATAACTCGTTGATGTAGTATGCAATTTCCTCTTTCAATGCTTGTGAGCATAGACATTTTAACTCAATTAACCGCATAAAAAATTCAATGGGGCTAAATAATACGATCAAGGGGATCAATTGTCAAATTTCCGAACTGTTACCAACAGACATTTTTATTATTATTGAAATATTGTTCAACAATGAAAACGAATGTCTTTATCGTGTAACTCTCATTTTTATAAGCTTTTATCAGTTGTCAAATGGGTTTTTTAATAGGTATGCCAACACTTTACTGTACGAATGGTGGCAAATTCAAGTATTACATTAGTTTTAGAACCCCCCTTCATTTGGATATTATTCTAGATACTTGTTAGAAATTTGTAAACTGTGCTAAAATAAAGATTAAAATACCATAAACCAAAATAGAAACCAAGGGAATTTATTTATTTATTTATTTCAATTCAGGCTAGTACTTTTCATTTTTTAGTTCCTATCCTTATAAATTGTCGCTATATTCATAATAATCATTGACATATATAGCATGTAAATAAAATAACGAGTCTTCTGTTTTTTGAAAGTTTTTCATAATATTGAAGGAATTATATGAACTACTAAAAACTTCTTTGAGGACCAACTGGCTCGTTTGTATTATTGATCTTGTTTAATTTAAATTTAATCCATTATGTATAACTTAATGTTCATGATTCTATCACAAAACATTTTAATTTACAAATTCTAAAAAAAGATTTCAAGATTACCTTAAAATGAACTTAAAATATTGCTAGTATATCTACACGATATTGCCCGAATATCGAATTAAATTGTGGATATATTGTACAATATTTTACATGAATGAGATTTTAAGCTTTATTACTCTATGATGTAAAATGATATAATACGTAAGTTGTATTATACAAGCAAGGCAAAGATATATTATACAAACAAGGAGATAATATATTTTATGAAACTTGACATCATTTTAGTGGTATATAGAGAAATTATAGGGTAATATTGTACATTATCTTGTGCTGATGAGGTTCCAAGGTATATTGTTTCAAACGCGTAATGCATGTTTTATTATGACTATAAATACCAAATCATCAAGCGTAAAGTAAATTAAAGTTTAAGTAAATGTTTAATTGTTTAGACAATAAATAAATATTCATTTCACATACTTAAATGATTATTTAAGCTTTTGTTGACAGTGAAATTTGCATAAAAATTCTATTAACAACTAAGTTCGCATGTTTAAGCTAATTTTGAACATCTGCTAATGCTTTCTAATTTTCATCAACAAATCCTATTCCATTTAAGATAATTTTCCAAGCATTTAACTCAGCTGTTTTACCAGCCATTAAAACATGAAAATAGTTAAACCAAATAAATGTTTCGATACAGAAACGCGTGCTATATCACATGTAAATATAGATTACGGGAAAAAGTGAATATTGGAAAAGTTAATATCGCAGCTATTATTTAGACGAATATACAGTTGGCATTCGGCCAACTCTATTTATTTTGCCTTTGGTTCCACGTGAAACAAAAATAATTCTCATATCTTTTCTATAACATTATCGACAAAGCCATATAGACATATTACTGAAAAGAAAAATATTTTTCCGTATTGTCTTTTTTGTTTAAAGTGATATCTGTATTTTGCTGCTGAAATGCATGTGATTTCATAAATTGGCTTTAGTTATTTGAATCAATATTAGTATCTTTAGAAAACTTGCTCATACGTATATTTTCAGCAATTTGATTTATTTTTATATCTAATTAAATACAAAATGAGGAATGATTCAAGTATTCATTTTCTTTTAGTATCTCAGTAGATTTTGGTATTAGTATTCTGCTTATCCTAGATGATTTATTAATAAAATAATTAGATTAACGTTTTGATTCTTTTAAAGATAATGGGTCACATTTCAACATGGATACAGTTTAGAGGATGCCAATATTCCTCAAAACTTTTGTTTCGGAGGAGAGACGTAATTAGAACTTGATTAGCTCTTTCTAGGGCCAATAAATTCTTTAATCTTTGTAAGAAACTAAGTAATTTGACAAAAATTCTGACAACTTTTTCACTAAGACAGAAAAATAGATGCTTTAGTTCCTTATCTGACACAAAAATATTATCTTTGAATCTTTATTTAATTATGAAATAATAAAATTAATTAATGAAATTTACTTGATTTAATTAGCTGTATAGAAACATCTTTCAAGCCAATATCAGACATAGAAATATTTTAATTTGATTATAAAAAATGATTTTAAAAGGTTTAATTAAAATGAGTGACTTTTTGGCGTTTTCCTGTGTTTGCTCACAAAATATTATTGTAAATTCCGGTTTCAAGAGCCTTTTAATGTTTAAAAATTTTCTTTTTATAAACCAAACTAATTGCCTTGTAGTGTTTTTCTAAATTTTGAAATTAAACAAAAATAATTTTAAGAATCTTCCAGTTTTTTTTTTTTAATTTAATTTAGTTTTGTTTTATAACTGGACATGAAGCCAAAATCATCTCACCAATTATCTCAGAAGTTTACATGATGAATGGCAAACTAAAGCACCATTACAACAAAATAAAATATTAAGTTTATATAAATTTATCCTAACATATTACTTAATACATCAATACACGTAAAGCGCTTTTTAAACCCGTTATTTAACTTTTGTTTAGACATGTCAGGAATTTATAAATGTTTACACCTAGTAATTATTATACCTTTATGGAGAGTTAGAGTAAAGATTAGAACAGCAGAAAACAATGTATTTTATTTTTATTGGAAGTTTGGAGTAAAATTGACTCCTGCGTGTTCTAACGCTTCATATTCTTTTTATGTTATGGTTATGTCAGTGAGAATCATAGATTCAATGTAAGGCAAAATGATTATATCTCAGATTAAATTGGCATAGAATTTCCAGAAATTGATCATGATACAGAATTGGAACAAAATGCGGATTCTGAATACTCTAGAAAATTTTATTGTCTACACCCAGCTCGTGTAACAAATGCTTGCATAAAATTAATTAATTTATGATAGGAATAAATTGTCTTGAAATTTATGTTAAGATTTTATTTAATCTTCAATGAAGAATGATAAAGGTATTTTTTGAATATGCATATAAAAAGCAAAGATAAAAATTTTCAATTCTGAAAATTGTTAAACTTTTCCAAAAAATTTCAAATGTAAAATATTGATTTTTTTAAATTCTTCTAGTAATTTTATAGAGGAAAACTACTTATATTAAGAATAGGTTTAATACGAATGAAATAGATAAAAAATGAATACAGAAAAAGTATAAAAAAGGTTCTAAGCTCAATTATAGTTTTTTTATCAGTTATTATTTATATTGCATTTATATCTTAAATAAGAACATGTTTACATGGGAAAATATTTAAGTAATCTGACGATATTTATTTTCATATAAATAGTCAATAAGATAAGGATAAGATTCCCTGACATTTCCCGTCAAAATGATCTGGCACATTTGCTGTTGTTCAAAAAATAAATATTTGTGTTGAAGGGTTAAAGAACCTATGATTTCATGACACTTAGCAAGCAAGATTAATGTAAGCAATAATGAGAATAGATTTATTCATTTTAATGAAATATGCAGGGATTTGTGTCATAGTTCTAATCATAAAAATACTTTGATTATGACATTCCGCAAGCAAAGTTACTTTAAGTAATAATGAGAACAGATTCTCCCCTTGTAAATAAAATATACAGGAGTTCATATCAGATCTCCACCCATAAAAATACTTTGTTTATTACTCTCATCAAGCAAGGTTAATGTGAGCAATAATGAGAACAGATTTTTCCCCTTGTAAATAAAATATACAGGGATTTTTGTCCCAATTCCACCCATAAAAGTACTTTATTACACTCGTCAAGCAAGGTAAATGTGAGCAATAATGAGAACAGATTTTCCCCTTGTAAATAAAATATACAAGAATTCATATCAGAATTCCACCCATAAAAATACTTTGTTTATTACACTCATCAAGCAAAGTTAATGTGAGCAGTAATGAGAACAGATTTTCCCCTTGTAAATAAAATATACAGGGATTTATGTCACAATTCCACCCATAAAAATACTTTGTTTATTACACTCATCAAGCAAAGTTAATGTGAGCAATAATGAGAACAGATTTTCCCCTTGTAAATAAACTATACAAGGATTTATACCATAATTCCAAGCATAAAAATACTTTGATGGTGGACTCTAAAACATCAAAGAGCACTATTTATAGAAAACTTAAACCAAATTAATATCAAGTAAAACTCCTTGAAGAGATGTTGTTGGTATAAGGAAATAAGTGAGATAAATCACGAGATCGGAAATGAAAATTCTTTTTACAAATTGTTTCCTGTTTCTTCTTCTAAGCTCTTGAAGCAAAAAGAGATTTAAAATCTTTTCATCCCACTTCCTACATATTAAAATATAATATTCAATTCCGGAAACCAGTATCCTCTTAGGGGCTCCTAAGTTACAAAGGCTGTTGAGAATGGATAGTGAAATTTTGATCAGTAACTACATCCAATAAGGGTATTTGAGACATTCCAGGACATCCTGGACATGAGGGTATTCGAGTGTCTACTTATCCACTTTACATGCAATCAATCGTTAATCAGCTCATGGAGAGATTCAACCGCACATTCTGGAAACTGCTGCAGAGCAACTACGGCGTTGTGTTATCAGCAGAAGTATGTAGAGTGAAGCAACGTTTATACGTCTTTCAAGGGGATGATACGAAATGACCGATAAGTGAAAGGACGTCTAATCGAAATGTTAATAAACTACATTATTAAAAAATAATTCGTTATTCATATTAAGTAAAATTAAAACGCGTTTGAAAACATATAAAACTAATTATCAATACAATTTCATTTAAAAATATTTTTATGGATGTTTTTTGAAGTAATCGATTTCTGTCTAATTACCAATACAATTTTATTTAAAAATATTAGTATTTTTTGGATGATTTTTGAAGTAATCGATTTCTGCACAAACAAAAGTGATAAATGCATCTTAATTTATATTAAAATACAAAAGTTTGAGTATATAAAGATAAGAGAACAAATGGAACCCTGGACACTATTCAGATTCCTCAGTTTTAATTAGAAACTGAAAATATGCAATGCTTAGGAAAAAAATAGTACATATTTATGTATAAATAATTATTAATATTAATTAAAATTTAAATGTGCTCGATAATATTTAAAACTAATTACCAATACAATTCCATTTCAAAGTATTGAAATTTTTTTGAAGGAATCGAGTTCAATTCAAGCAAAAGTGGTCAATTCATCTAAATTCATTTTAAAATACGAATGTTTAAATTTATAAAGATAAAAGAACAAATGGAACCCTGGACACTATTCAGATTCCTCAATTTTCTTAAAGAAACGAACTCAGAATAACCTGTTATTTGTTTTTAAGCTTTTAGTTATTCCTTGAATAAATCGGTTCTATGTATAAATTTCTTTAATGATTGACTGCATGGGAAATTAAAAGCGTATTTAAAACGCTTTAATTTGAAGAAACTTCTAATACTGATAGGTGTTCGTGCTGCAGTGATTCAGTTCTGGATACCAAGTATTTGATATTTGAATGCATTAAATTTATGCCGGCTAAACAACAACTCAGAAATGTTTTCTGAAGAACAATGACTTGGCATCCTTATTCATCTGCCTTTGTACAGAGTAAATCGTCTTTCATTTTCTTTTGCACTTATATTAATAGCTTTTTCGTCCGTATTATTTAAACTTGCAAAATTGGAGGAAATATTATATACACATTTCCTCTGTTTTGCTAAAAACGCTTTTGAATTAAAGTGTTCATTAAAATATGAGTTTTTGGAACACAAATATGCCAGGAATAAGAAAATTCACTAAAATGTCGAGTTCCAATTTTTTGGTGATATAAAATTTTTTAGTATATTTAATATCAGTTACAATCGTTTTACATTAATTGTTCATAAAAAGTAAAAATTGATGAAATCCATTTATTTTTGCTATTATTGAATATATAATTTTCATTTAACAGAGATTATTGAATTCAAATATCAATAGATATAATTAATCTTGAAAGCAAATATGAATCATAAAATATGAATACCATCATTCATAAAATAATACTTTACAATGAAATTAAATCGTTACAGTTAATTCCAAGGTGGTAATTCATATTTTTACCAAATTATTATTAATTCTTTTGGCAGATTGACTTTTATTTTATTTTTAGTATATTTCATTTCCGTCAAAATCGCTTAGCTTACATTGTTTACAATAAGATAAAAAATGATAAAATTCCTTGTATTTTTTTTTTACTTTTAAGGAAAATATACTTTTTATTCATGAAATAATAACCAATTTAAATATAAATAAATGTTTCAACCTTGAAAGCAAAGATACATAAAAAATATGAATATCATGATTCACTAAATAACAGTCTACAGCGAATTTCAATCACTACAGTTGACTACACAGGAATAATGCATGTTTTCAATAGATAGCTCTAATTCAAAAATAGATAAATAACTGGAATTTGCCAAATAACCCTAGTAGCACACAAATATTGTACAATATTTGATCAATATTGTATAAAATTGTTTAATGCCATATGACATAACACAATATTGTACAATATTATGCTACAGGATGTGCTACCTGAGAATATAGACTTCAGAATCCTAGATTTATTTTATTTAATATGATGAGAAAAAAAAATTTAACCATAAAATTAATGGTAAATCCATATTTTTAAATAATCCATAATTACAAAATGAAAATGGTGATACCGATGAAACAGCAGAACACTAAATATTTAATCTTAGAACTATATCCAGGCTTTGACAAACTAATAAGAATATTTTTATTTCTTTATTAACAGATGCTCTTGTAATAAATAATGAAGTACATTTAAAATCGAAGTTAATCAACTTGTTGGTATAATTTATGTTCCCCTGTGAATTTCACTGGCAGCAATTAATTCTACATTTACATTCGTGAATTATATAACTCAATTTACATACATTATACAAGTGCTATAATAGATTCACAACAAAGGTTTAACATGCATTACTTGCAACTGTCCTCGTATTACTGCGAAGTGATTTTTATTGCGTTATTAAAATCTTCGAGAACAAAAATACTAGTACAATGAAACATAAGAATAGTTTTCTCAGAGCGAAATCCTAGGAATGTTCAGGTAGTAACTAGTACAGATGATAATAGTTACCATTAACTATCAGAAGCATAAAATTGCGATGGAACGCATTTCACAGATGCATGCAGCGGATATATTCAGCTGCATATAGAGGATATCCGTGCAAATTCAGTTTTCAGTTGGTTCATTAAAGTTATCCGTTTGCTAACAGGAGAATAGCATGTTTTTAATTGAAATTGAGATTTTATGCAGTTTCTCTTAACTAAATTTTTCTTAGTTGAATTTTAAGGATATTTAATTCCTTTGAAGACATTCTAACTCATCGCAAATTCCGGGTAGGTATACGTCTGCAATTTACTAGTCTGCAAAACTAGTTCCAGAATATTCTGAATTTGTTCATTAATGAGATACAAAATATTAAAAAAAACATTTTCCCTATGGTTTGAGTTGTTATTACTTTTTATAGCCTATTAACGTCCAAATTAAATTTCAATTTAAGTTCTATTCCAGCAAAGAATTTTAAAAATTTGTACTAAAATTTCAAGAGTTCAGTGTTAATTAAAATTGAGTAGAATATTTTAAACAAAGCCATTAAAATATCGGTAGGAAAGATTTACACATATTTCTAACGCACAAAAACAACTAAAAAGTTACAAGATGTTGAAATTGGCTTCAACATCTGGTTAAATGATATATGTAAACTAATTTGGGAATAAACTTTTATTTCAAAACTTTGAAATTGACAACTGGGCTAATTATTATCCCTCAAAATATAAATAAAACTCCTACGCATTTACTAGAAATGTAACTTAAATTCTAGAATGGTAATTCTTGTAACAAAGAATATCTATTGACAATCTAGATTAGCTAATTCTGTTCTTAAACTTGTTATAAAACTGCATTCTCTCTGTATCTGACTGTGTGTGTGTGTGTGTGTGTGTGTGTGTGTGTGTGTGTGTGTGTGTGTTTAAAATATTATTAATTATATTTGTTTTATCAACATTACTTGCAATCATAAAATATTCAAATGCCATGAGACTCGTCTTGATTTTAACTGCAATGTTATTTTTAGATAGCAAAGAATACTTGATTTTAATCAAAATTTGAAAACCTTTAAAAGTTATATTTCTTAATCAGAAATATTTCTTCGACATGTTTACACAAATAGTTGACATAAATTATTCTTGGAAGCAATTTAACAATTTTAAAACAAATCAAAACTAACAGTTGGTTTTTTTTCTCACCTTACTTGTTGAAAATTTCATTTGAAATAACTTGATAGAACAAATGTTTCTCGTAAAACAATCAAAGAAAACATTCCATTTTCCTTCTTTTCCATCAAAAAGAAAGAAAAAAAAGTGAAAGCTTCTGTCTTTTAAAAGTAAATGCGGAATGTTTCGATCTGTTGTTATTTTTAAATTCAGCTCTAAAAAGGGAAAACTTTCCCTCCCAGAAAACCACTTCAGAAGAAGGAATCAATGTTTTAGGGGGAAAAAAGGAAGAAACAATAATGAATGGCAATATTTTCCCCCTCTTTTCCACTTGTCATTTCCAAAAAATCGGCAGCTGAGAAACTTACTTGAAAGAAGCTTTCTTCTATTTATTTGAAGATTTTTTCACAACTCTTTTTTTTTGGGGGGGGAGAGGATGAACAGAAGCTAACACAGAAGTTTCTCTCCCTTTCTTTTTTTTTTCTACATAAGAATAGCTTGCAAAAGTCAATCTAGCGTTTCATACCTACTTTTCGAATTTCCATAAAATATGGAGCCCATCATTTTTTTTCACATCTTTTAACAGAAAGGAAAAAGGAGTTCTTTAAAAAAATGCTTTATTTTCTCACTTCAAAAGTTCTGAAGGATGTTCGAAAGGATGTAGAAAGCGTGTAAATATATAAAAGGCGTTGATATTAAATTTCCGTTCTATTTCTTTAGCTCCACAATTCGATGAAAAAAGACATTTATTTTTGTGTTGTTTTTTTTCAAGTTGTTGTTTAAAAGATTATATAGCTAAAACGATTATTTGCTTTTTATGATATGGAAATAATACAAAAAGAAACTGAAAAAGAACGTTAAAGGTATTCTTAATACCTTCGTTCATAACTTTGTTTTTTTTTCTATATAAAAATTTTTAAGATTCAAAATTGCTGAAAAGGCAACGCACAGTTACAAATGTTTGACAATAAAAACTGTTTTTGTTCAAAAGGTTGAGTTATAATTCGATGAAGATATTCTGCCAAACTGTTTCTTTCATCTTAATGTAGAAAGGTGCATATATAGGTATAACGATTGATTTGACTCCCCCTTTAGGAACTAATTTTTCTAATCTCTAATCATCCAATAGAAAATTTTAAGAGCTAATTCCTTTGAAGATAAATGCTATTTGCAATTGCTATATGAATAAATTATTAAAAAAATTATGAGTTGATAAATTTTAAACTATTCAGAGAAATCCAATATCTTATCCTTTAATTTTAATCGATACATTTGTACAGTATCTAAGAAAGTTTTACTATTTTATAATACTATGGTGAGATACCATTCTTTCTTTAATTGGTTATATAGAATCAAATGTGTATTATAGATGCATTTAAACTTAATTTTTTTACTTAATTTCTAATCACCTTAATTGAATATTATGAATTCAATTAAGAAGTCATAAAAGACTTGGTGTTTTAGGATTATTTGCTGTTATTGCAATGACTTAAAGCGTCTTTGAAAGTTTTAATTTTAGTTTTTAAGTATGAGAAATAATAATAAAGAAGCTAAGTATTCTATAATTGTCATGGTTATTAATTTATTAAAAAATAATGTTTCAAATGGAGAGGAAATATTTTTATAGTGTTTAACAGCAAAAGATGAAACATCGATATGAAAAAATTACAACTATTTTAGAAAATATTTAAATGTATATGGTTACTTAAAATAATTTAAGTAATTAGAATATAGTTTTTAGCATACTAATAAAAGTATCAATGAGCAATAAACTGTATTTCTTAAACTCGAAAATAAATTAGAAACTTGTAATTTGTTACGTCAGGAAATAAAGTTTAGTTAAAATGCAAATATTTCATAAAACTAAGGGTTATAAAACTTTTTCAAAGAAAAAAATTGCAATTTGTGATAAATCAAGTTAATTGAGTTTTAAATCGATTTATTACCCGCTTCCTAGTGATATAGAGGTTTGGAATTTTATATACATTCAAATATTCTCGATGGCAATGTATACTTTTATTATATCCTGAATTGTATCACTAGATAATTAGTTCAATTTAATTTTATTCAAAGCAAGTGACACCCTCAGGCAGTAAACTGTAAAAAAATATTTACAAATGTAATAATAAAAGATAGGAAATTTGAAAATAATTTGTATAATTTTTACTTTAAGGGTACAATAAAAAGTAAAGTATATAAAACTTTTAAAAGTAAAATTAAGAAGTAATCATATTTAAAAGTATTATAATTTAATACACATTTAGTGTATGAGCAAGGTAATTAATTATACATGAGAAAAATTGATTTATTCTTAGATAAGCAAAATATGGCTGAAGGAAACTTTATTTTAGATTATTTTTTTTTAACATTTAAGTCATGGAATATCAAATAATAAGTACTTATTAACATTCTATGAGGTATTAAATTAATACCTCCCCATCTATCTTTTTTTTAAAATTTCCTTTTTCGTAAATAAAAAGCATTGAATACATTTTTTTTAATTAAATAAAAAGTTACCGAAAAAGCACTTTGACTTTATAATAATGCTGACAATTTTTTGTAGTTATTTGTTCACATCAAATGCCTTCTGGACTAACCTTTCAATTTCCAAAAGATGTTGGAAAGAACTTTAAAGAACTCAAGAACTTTAAAGATTTAATTGAAACGCTTCAAACTTCATGATTAAAAGGTATTCAACGTGCATTAAATTTTACAAAAGTTATTAGGTTTATGGATTGGGGCTAATTTCTTTGATATAAATCAGAACCTTCAAAGAAAAAAAAACTTTTGAGGCAATTATAAATTGTAAGAACATATTTTTAAAAATTAATTTAACTTTCATCTCTTTTGAAGATTCATTTTAAGACATAATAAACAATTCCTTTCTTTAGAAAAATTAAAGTGCTAATTAAGAAGATTTTGCACAGATTTGCTTGCGTATAGAAACAGGGTCTATTTTAATTAAATTTTATAGATTTAATATTTAACAATCTTTTACACATTATTTTTAGTTTCTTTACTGTAATAATATTAAAACTATTTAAATCTCTTTCAATTTCAATGTATTGAAATAAAAAAAAATGTGGAAAGTAAGTTTACGTCAATAAGTATTAGTTTTTTCCACATGACAAATTCGAAACACTACAAATAATTTTTATAGATAAAGAAAGGGCAAAGAATCCCATAAATTTTGTTGGTTTATTATTAATAATTGCATTTAAGAGTAAATTAATTACACTCAATAACGAAAAGAAAATGTTTCATGGTGGAAAGGTCAATCACAATTATTCAGTATAAATACCTCTGCCTTAAATAATAACTCGTTATAAACTTGTCACACTTAATGCAAATGATAAAAAGTAGATCATATTTGAAGTTAAACAGAAAACTGAAATATGACTTTCGAATTATATGAACAAATTTTAAGTAGAATTATCCATAAATTTAAAATCACATTGGCACATTTATTTTTTGCATATTCTTTGAATTACTGAAATTTCTTCTTCAAAATGTATTTAATTCTTGTCCAAGGTACAACTTAAAGTATCTTTACTTGAAAAAATTTGATGGGAGAAGCAAACACCATAACAGCTTCACATTTGAATGATATACATTATTGCTGTAAGAAATTATTTCATACAAAAGCTGCTATATGAAAATGATGCTCCAAAATTCTGTGTGCCAGTTAGTAAAATTAAAAAGTTAAAAAATCATTTTATTATATATATATATATATATATATATATATATATATATATATATATAT
>JAOUZG010022062.1:918150-949903 GCA_026289955.1 Argiope argentata
TATATATATATATATATATATATATATATATATATATATATATATATATATATATATATATATATATATATATAAAGAGAGAGAGGGGGAGTCTCGGGATTGTTTCAAACTAATTAAGGACTTAAATTAATTAAGATAAATAATGACTTAAAATTAATAATGTTTTCAAAGGATAACTTAAAATGTACGACCGAAGATTTCATTTTAATTTCACTATTGAATTTTTTCCATAAAAATTATCAATATTACGAAGAATTAAATGCTAGTACAAAGAAAACAATTAATAAACTAAAGTTTCAACACTGATTATCAAAATGTCTACTTTGCGTTAAGATTAATTGTTGAAGCCGAATCCGATCAGCTTGCATCGGATTTGAAGCCTAAGTTATGTATATACAAAGGGAACTAGTTCAAATCCACTAGATTTCCTGTATGTTTTTGATAAATTTTAAATAAAACGAGAATGTTTTGTAGCTAGTGCAAATCTGATAATATAATACTCTGCAGAATCATATTATAGTAATTGTTGAATTTTACTTGCAATGTGAGAAAACGTGTCAGATACGAGGGCAAATCAATAAGTCTTTGCGCCTGTTTTTTAAAGCCAAAATAAGGCAGTGAATACAAATAGGACATATAAATTCCCTACAGTGGAAGTTCCTAGAACAGTACCAGCCGTTTCTGCATTTTGCTCCGATAAGCGGTGCTGAAACCAGTCATTTAAGATGGCGGTTGTTCTTCAGACGTCCACAGCTCATGAGCAGAGAGTGTTATTCGTTTTCTATGGAGCAAGGGACAAACGCCCGTAGCAATTCACAGGGAAATGCACCCCACGTACGGGTACAACCATCAATACCAACAGTTATTATTCCACACTGGCTTGTCTGCGGGAGGCCATCAGAAAGAAACGCAGAGGGATTCGCGATGCGGTTATCCTCCACGACAATGCAAGGCCACATGCTGCAGTCCAGACCGTCGCTAAGCTCCAGTCATTTTACAGGGAGAATCTGGAATGCCCACCTTACAGCCCAGACCTTGCCCCTAGTGATTTTCACGTTTTTGGTAAAATTAAGAAGTTTCGGGCAGGATAGAGATTGACAGGTGACGAAGAAGCCAAGAATGTGGAGATATAATGTAAGGTTCGTAGTACATTGCATATATTGGTAAATACCTGTATGTACCTGTTTTTGGCAGATAAAAAATATGAGCAAAGACTTTTTGACTTGCCCTCGTATTTGGTGTGGCAAGGCATCTATGTTATTGAAGCTTTGAAAAGAACAGGCTTTACACCATGATCTGATGAGGTGTTTAGCTACATAACAGCGCTTTTGACACTAGATATTTTCTTTAAAGTTAATATATGGACCAATAAAAATACACCGAGGAAACCGAGGGATATTAAGGATCTACCGACCATTCTCTGAGGAACAGTCAAGGGAGTTTTGTAAATTCACTGTTCCACTCTTATAAAGAGAGCCTTATCGTGTTATAGGATGATCTACAGCCTATTCTGACCCATCTCCACAGTGCCAAGAACTTCAATTCTTAATTTTCAAATTCTTAATTTAATTCTTAATAAAACTTAGTTTTAATTCTTGAAAGCTAACGATTATAAAGATAGGTTTTGGAGTGCTACCCGCACTCAATGAATTTCAGTATAGAGTTCATCAAAACATTTGATCATTCACAGCACAATATATGGTGCTAAAAGAGCCATACACAGCTATCGATATATATATTTGCCATCAATATAAGCGAAGAGCCATGGTTGTATTATCGATACTCCGACAAAAACGCTTTACCAGCAGCGCAAGTTCCGACAACGAGAGAACCATCGTGGAGATTAATAATAAGAAGCTCTACTTATCCTTAAATTTATAGTCATGACGACCCTTTAGTCCACCCCTTATGCAGAGTTTGTTCTCCAAGACTAAGCAAGTAGCAAACAAAATATCCAAAATGAAAACTAGAAATCTTGTGAGATTTCTAAGGAAAATTTGATTTCCCCAGACCCCAAAACAGAATAATTTTGTTTAATCAAGACTCTCTCTTAGCAGTATTAATTTCATTAAAATTCATGAATTCGTACTCCATATCAAACATTCCTTTATTCTATTTCGTATCGCATATAGTTGAGTTATATAATATAATCTATATAAACTTAACACCTTTTTTCATAATAAGCCTTTCACGTATATCCCTTCCAGCCACAGGGAATCCTCGAGATTTCAAGTGCGGGAATATGTTATGGTAAAAAAAAAAGAATGTACTAAGCATACAAATAAATTTTCAGATTCTCACTATTTATTATTGTGTGTAAAGAAATATATTAATAAAGTCAATTACTGACACCTCATATTCAATTTTTATTGGTTGTAATATTGCATTTTCCTTGCGTTAAATCGTGGGATGTACCTCACTATCCTCACATAGTCTAGGTGAGTATAATAAGCAGCAGAAGAAGATAACTGTAATTGTTGTATTTTACGTGCAATGTGAGGGAACGCTTCATGTTAATGATGTTGAAAGATATCTATGTTTCTGAAGCTCTGGAAGCTCTTTTTTTGCGTCATACAATTTTCAACGGCCTGATAATGCATACTCTCTAAATATCGTTACGGTTTTAGCGTAGCGGGTTCGGATTGAATGGACTTTACTTGAAGACAGCGCAAACAAATTTATTTAGAGCTATTTGCAGGTATTTACGGGATGACTTAAGAAATAAAAACTTCAGACAAAAACCACCCAGCAGTCAACAGTCACTAACAACGTAAACACAATCCTTACGCACAATAAACACACAGATATCGTATAGCACAGCACATAGTAAATCGCAGCGAGCTCAATCATACAACTTACACATCAAACGTAAACATAGCTCACTAATAAAGAGCGAGAAAAGTAATCCGCTATCTCAACGAGTCGACCTCTTTCGAGAGGAACTCCAGATTGGGGCAGCCTGTCCTTATATAGCCGAGCGAGCGAGAACCTAAAGCTTCGGAAAATACTGCGAAAGATGCAGTGGCTACCAGACTAGTCCTTTCGCCAAACCAACTCGGCTGGCACCAAGTTCTTCGTCAACCGTCGCAAATCGCTCTTTCCTTCCGCACGGTTTCGCGGCGTTCGACCATTTGTAACAATATGAATACATATATACATTGTTTCCCTCGCCCGGAGCCTCAAACAAAGATACTTTGTTGTAGAATGAAGAAGTGGAAAAAGAAGGACGAGTGTTTTCGGGAACATTTTTTGAATGATCATATTTCACATAAAACAAACACGAAGACAAGACATAAACGCTTGCACTTTTTTCGAAAAACATCTCATTATAATTACAATAACAATGCACTGGGAGATATGAACCTAATTAGAAATCGCCATCGATTATCAAAAAGAGGAGATAGTATAATGTAACTGCGACAACTTTTATTTGAACCACTCAAATTTGCATTATTTGAGTATCGACTATTCGCTTATTGGAAACTATTTCTAATGAATCGAATTATCGAGTCTATAGAGAAAATGTTTACATTCAGTGTATGCTGTTAATAAATTTGAAGTGATCATTGATTTTCTAATGTTTAATTTAAGTATAAATTTACAGGAATTTGCCTTGTGACTACACTAAATTAAACGACAGTATTGAAATAACTATCTTTTCAAGGTACAAGCAGATTTTTTTGAAATTTATTCGTTTGTGATTAGAGTTTTAGATGTATATCCATCTGATCCCTTCACTCTCTTTTTATGACAAAAATAATCGAACTTTAAAAAAAAAACGAAAAAAATGTGGAGAAAAAAAGAAGAATGACGATGACGTATATTCAAAAACTGTTGATTTTAAAAAAGCAAACAACAATATCCACCCTTTTTACCACGCAACGTTTGTCTATGTGAGTAAATGATGCTGTAAGATTGTATTGTACATACACAAAAAGTGACAAAACTCCCATTACAGACATGTATGCAATCCTATATTCCGAATCAGAGACCATCATACTAAGAAATTTATTTTTTCAGATCATAAGATATTTCATAATTTTAAATGTTTAGTTATATTTCCTGACATTTAAATTTGCATATATTGGTTTTTTTAGCGTCACACAATTTGCGTAATGTTTTATATTATTTATTTAATTAGGAACTAATGAGAAAAAAAACAAGAAAAATAGAATTAACATATTGCATGATCATACCTAAACACGCATTCAAACTTCCCATGATCAAAAAATGTCATTAAACCTGAATAAGCAAGTTATAAAAAGAAAATTTAATTTATTCGAAAATATTTTTTTCATCTAACTGCTGAGGAGACTGGTTATTAAAGGATAAGAAAGGATAATGAAGGATAAGAATACATATGATTTATTTTTAGCTTCAAAAACATTCATTGTAAAATTGAACCATTTCATAAAATGTATTCTTATTACTATAGTTAAAAATATTTTTCTACGCATATCTCCATTTTAATAAAAATGCAACTGGTGCGGTTATTATTTTGCATCCAATATATCTTATTACACCTTGCATAATTTAATTTTTGTGCCTCTTACTGCAAATATATGTATGAATAATAAGTATGAATTAGTTCCTCACTTTGAAAACATTAATTAATTTAATTAACTCTTTCATAAAATGTACTTTTATTTCTATAATTAAAAATAATTTTTGAACAAATATTTCTATTTTAATAAAATTGTAACTGATACAGTTATAATTTCACATTTAATATTTCTTATTATGCAATACATAATTTTCTTTTTTAAAAAACTGTCGCTCTTATTGCAAAAATTCTTTAGCTCCTTTGAAAGATTTCTAGTATGTTTAATTGGTTATTTTTTTTTTTTGGTTTATTTAATTTTCAAATCCGAAACGAAGTTAAACTCATATAATCGCGAAGTACTTGTGCAAAAAAATCAATATTTACTTAATCAATGCTCATTAAGAATCCAAATATTTTGAAAAAATCTTGCAAAAAAGAATTTAAATAATTTTTAATACTAAGTAATTTTAGTTAGTAAATGAGAATAAAAAGGTTTCTTCTTTATTTTTAAAGCTATTTTTATTTTTCAAATATAAGTAAATTTCAATAAAAATTACTTTAATTAGACAAATTTATTTTAATTACTCACGTATGAACATACGATGTATGATTTTTTTCAAAAAACAAAAATAAATAATGAAATGTCGCAGAGTTAACGATTTACAAATAGGAAATGCAATGTGAATGGATAAATAATTACTTCATAAAAGGATTCATTTCAGCTGAACATTTTGAATAAATAAATATTAAAATGATTCCTTTTTAAAAAATTAATTTAACGACTACAAGTAATTGTATCTAGACTATATTTTAACATTTGTCATTTTGATTAATTGAGTCATTAATACTGATTAGCAAACATCATTAAATTTCTTTTTATACTTAATATCTTCCAATTAATGAATAATTAATAAATCATTCATTATAAAGTTGGCTTTCCGATCAATTTTATATGAATTAAAAGGCAAGAAGAATGGAAAAAAGCATGATATATGAATAAAATTTAATAGCTTTAAATTATTTTTTAAAGCTTTATGAAATTTATTTAATTAAGTAATTATTCACATATCCTCCCATTTTTTTATTTAACAAATTTTAATTTAAGATTCTATTCAAAAATAATATATGACAAGATGGTTAACGTAAAAGCACAAAAAGGAAGTTTATGAGTAATAATTTTTAATGATTGAAAATTAATTGAAAAAACTTATAAAAGTTCTCCCGAATGCACTAATTGGGTATCAACGGAAAAAATCGAAGAAAGGGGAGGGGGACATTCGCAGGAATAAGAAATAATTTATTTACTTAGTTTTTTATACACATGCTTTTTAAGATATATAATTTTAATTAATTAGTTAATATATATAATTTAAATTAATTAATTATCTAAATAAAAAAGAGAATTTCTAGTGATGCAATTAAATTTCTAAAATAAATTTGTAATTAAAAGTCCGCAGGTGCAAAAAAATCGTAAATTAGTAAATCTATTAAAAATTTATAAATAAATTGGCATTTGAATAATTTCGTACTTTATTTTAATATTTCATGAATGCATGGCATTTTCTTAAGATATTTAAAATAGTTTAATTTTATGATTTAGGAACTTCATGGGCCTCTAGTATATTATGGTTTTTGTTTGGTTCATTTATTCAATTTGATGATTTTTTTAATTGTTCGAAAATAAAGTATGTAAAGAAAAAAATCAATTTTCAAAAAATGCAATTTGAAACTTTTGACGAATATCTATTCTCCCGTGTTCGAAAACAGGCATACTCAGGATTATGCATATATATAAATTCGCATTCATCTGTCGCATTTAAGTGCAACGATGAAATTTGTCGAGTAATATATATAATTTCTTAGAAATATGCAGAGCTACAAAGGATCAATTACGATCAATTCATTTATCACCAAAATTTATAAATGCATGTACTTTTGTGTCAAGAAGATTTGTCGATTCAATACTTGAGAGCATGTGGACGCTAACTAAAAAAATGCAAGGGATTAGATAAATGCACATTGGTCTTCATACAGTTCATATACAATCCTGTAACCAACATTGCTGATTAGATTCAAATTTTGAATAGATTTGATGGAATGAAAGGCATCCAGACTGAATTATCAGATTCCTTCATATTTCTATGAAAAGAAAAACATGCTGTATAGTTTAAGTACAGAAGAGTAGATTTCAGGTTCGCTCTTGCGGGCTTCGGAGACCTTTGAGTGTTTATTTCATACATCGTCATAAGATGTATAAGAATACAGAAGAATAGGAGAAGTCTCCTCGAAAACTTCTCATGCAATCTAATAAATTATCTTCATTCCACTAAAATTGTGAACTTTGTGTACGTCTGTCAATAATACCAGTAATTAGAATTTTATTTTCAGACCCTCGAAAACAAGTATTGATTATTTAGTAACATAATAGATTAAACTTGCACTATAACTGGATGTCATTGGTGAATAACACTAATGGAAAACTCTAATAGCAAGCAATATTTTTTTTCTCTTTTTGATGATTAATCGTTGGTATGCTATTAATTAATACGTAAGTATCAGAATGCAAGTATTTTACAACTAGGAATAATTTTTTTCACACTGATTAAAACCATAAACGAACTTTTGAAATCACAAGACCGCATACCTAACCATTTATTTCATTCCTTTTTGATTTATTGCATTTATATACATACGAATGTACTGATGGGCAGTCTTTTAATTTCCCGACATATTTGATTGAAAAACTTGGTTCAGATTTACATTTAAGATGGGAAACTTATGTTTCAAATTTTATTTATCTTATTTTTTTAGAATTGGAAATTATCAAATTATTTGGCACTCGGACATTCAGATAAGCAAATTCCTTCCGAATGAATTTTCACTAATACGACATGAATATACTCATAAAGACTATAAAGCAAATCTCATCCGTTTAGTCCAAAAAACTTTGTAGATACCATGCGGATAGATACATAGACATAATTAAAAAATTGTGTGTATTTTTTTATTGGACTCAAGGTAATTCAAACTGCGGAAATGCATTTCGCATCGCGAAATTGTTATCGAGATACGTGCACAAAGTTTTCTCGTTGCGAGAAAATAAGTTACTTGTATATTAAATATATGATTTTAGAGAAAAATAATGACGAAAAATAAGAATTTGGCTTATATCTAATAATTTTACTGAAACAAGAATGAAATTCTTGGTGAATTCTTGATGATTGATAGCTAAAATATAGTTAAAGAACAAGGGCAAGAAGACAGAATTTGGTTACCTTTCAATACTTTTTTAACCATTTGAAACCGAAATTTAATGCAAAGCTACTCGACACAACCTTATCAAATACGAAATTTTATTTGTCATTCAATTAGAATAATTCTATTGGCCATTGAATATTTTAATTTGATTCACATGTAAAAGTACAAACATACGATAAATCCTTTGATGTATTTGAATCGGATATTATACTTAATTACGTCTCTGCATTTTTGAAGCTAAATTAGTGTACTATTTTTTTATCTGTTTAGTTCTTTACAATTTGTAGGTATTATGTTGATATAGTAACAATATGTTGATGTAGTATTATGTAGGTATTATGTTGAATAGACAAATTTTCTCTGAATAGATTCTATTTCAAACTTAATAAAAACCAACTTATTTAGTGTAAGATTCACATAGTAAATTTATTTCGTATAACTAAAATCATTTTTGAATTATAATTTTCACAGACAGACAGAGCTAAAAAAATTTTGCTTTTCGGAATCAGATTTAGGGAAGTATGAAAAGTGACGATTTGTCGAAATCTAGATTTCGAATATTTTGACAATTGTAATAATTTCTCTTTTTTACTTTAGAGGGAAAAGTATGAAAGAAGGTAATAATTATTTTAACTATAATAAAAAGGCAAGGGAACCTTTTCCCCATTTTTTATACACAAAATTCTTTAAAATTATTTGAGTTTCACTTTAAATCAAGGTTGGATGTTGTAGTGATATCAGCCACCTACAATTCAATTGATGCAAATTATTCATTTTTGTCATATTACTTTGTTAAATTATTTCCAATGTTCCTTTTTGGTAAATTATCCCAATCAGGTTTAATTAACTAATAGTTTACCATAAACAGTAGGTTACTCTTGGGACTCGGATTTTGAAAGCATCAAAATAACTTAATTATAAAATTAATGATATTATCATAGTCTGTCTCCATATTCAACTTTATAAAGGCCTTTCGTCACCATAATCAAGTGTTAATCCAAGAACAAAATACTATTAACCCGATATCCCAATTAAAATTCCGATTGTTTCCTGAATAAAAATGAGGAATTATGCAATGTTTTATTTGAATTTTTTTTAAAAATTATACCAATTATTTGCTTTTGTTACAATCGACTTGAGATCACTATTTCTTTCAGCTTTTAAGAAGTTAAAAATATTATTGCTAAAAATTATTCTTGTATTATAATGAGAATTATTTTGTTTAATTAAACTTTATCAGTTACACTTTTCTAAATGCCTACAATCTATTTAATATCTAGTATACCCCCCCCCCCCCAGAAGGCACCTCGAAATGAGAATGAGATGCTCCCAGCATGGTGGTTGTACCTCGCCACCCAAGAAGATACACAAAAATGTGGGGGTTTGATTCCTCTCACCAATGACGGGGCGTACTCCTTACGGGAAGGATTTTACAATGGGCGGTGATGGTCCTTAAGACTTAGTACTAAACTTTTGGGTTCGATCGGATAGGAGAGTCAGTAATATGACTTAATATCCGGTATAGAAGATTGACATCGAAATAAAATGTAAAACTAAGAAACTCACGCATAAATAAATTATTTTTTAGAATTTTGATCAGATTTTGGATAAAAATAAGGTGGAATTGCAATAGGAAATTATATTCTGATTTCAGATCAATAGATTTACAAACACAAGGCTTTATTTGCATAATACTAAACAATTATAATAAAAATGAAATAGCTTCTTGACACAGTTGAAAAATGTCAAAATATAGTTTAAAAGATAATACAAAAAGTGTAAAAGTCTCTATTCATCTCAACTTTTTTATCCGTTGGAATTCAAAAACATCATTATCGAAATAAGATCCAAATAAATATTTTAAAATACTAAAAATATAAAATTCAAAACGATTCAATTATATGGTCATCCAAAAAAAAACTAAATGGATATATAAAAAAGCCTTATTAATTTGCCCAGAATTCAACATATCATGACATTTTCCCCCCTTAGTTCCGGAATTTAAATAAAGATCTTGTTTTTTAAACATTTATGAAACTCTTTTTTTAAACATTTTGTTCTCAATTATTCATCAACTCTTAAAACATACTGAATATAGAATCCAGAATGTAATTTAAAGAAGATTCTCAAAAGGAGCAGATGCTTATGGGGCAGATGGCTCGATTCCAAGTGACCTAGATGGTCATAAAACATCGTGAAGGAATCCTAAATAATTTAAAAACCTTTCGGTACTATGAGCATAGCTTCATCCGTCAAGCAATTTAATATCAGGAAATTTGGATTGCAATTTTATTAATAATCGTATTGAAATTAATAGTAAATTAATAACTTTAATAAGAAAACCAACTAGCGCAATAAATACTTTTAATTCTCTCATGTATATTGCGCATAAATACATTCAGTTCTAGGTAATGTATTTTAAACCGGTATACTGTCAAACTCAATGTATTTAAAATATTATACGAGTTCTCCGAAATATTAACCCTTAGCACTCCGAAAAATAATTAGATACAAAATTATTCACCTAATGCAAAGATTTGTTTATTGCTATGAAAAATAAATATACAAATTTCTTTTAAGTGAAATTTCTTTGAAAAATTAATCTGCATCTCTTAACCATCATTTAGGTGATTTTAACAATTAAATTAAAAAAATTAATGAATAAAACGAAGTCTAGAAAAAATTCTTCATCTTATAATGATTATCTCTTAGAAAATAAAAACCATTATTAATTATTTTGCAAACACAAGCATTACATTAAACACAACCAACCAAACACAACCATTCACAAATTCGAAAATTTTACGCCAAATAAAATTTAGCAAAAAATAATTAAATCGGAAACAAATAATATTGAAAAAGATTAAGTCAATTCCTACTTAGATAAGCAAAAAGGTTTTTGAAATTTTAATTACATTTTTAAAAAATAATAATTAATATAAATAATTTATCCAAAAATTGATTTCGCAAAAATGAACTTGCATCCTTTACCCTTAAGAGAAACATACTGAAATCCTTTCATTTTGCCGATTGAGCTACAGCTTGTTAACTTGAATTTTCCTTACAAACTGCGAAAATTCTATTTAAAGAGTTAAAAACTAATTCAATTTACTTAATGAATGAACATTAAAATAATCTATTAACAAAGTGTCATCCACTACAAGTGGAGAAAAAATGTATTTGAACTTGAGTGGAGAAATTAGTATTTTATTAAAGATTGAGAATCTAAACAAGATATATTATATATATATATATATATATATATATATATATATATATATACAAGGAGAGTGTAAACTACTAGTAGGAATTGAAAAATTCTTTTATCGCGTTATTTTGTTTGCATTAAAATTAGTTTATGCTCTTAAAAATTATCCATTTAATGCCAAATTGAAATATTTTGGGGGCAATCAGAATTCATAGGGACGACGGCAATTTGAAAAAAATTAGGCGAAATTTGGTACAGAGGTTTAAAATTTTAATGGATTCATCTGAAATGGATGGGTTAATCGATTCATCAACAATTCATTTGAAAATGGATAAATGGATTCATCAACAATTCATCTGAAAATGGATTAATGGGTTCATCTGAAAATTTCTATGGTAAAAATCCTTTCTTTTCTTTCTTTACGAATCCAACCAGTTATTTATTTTTCGTAGAATTTAAATAGAAATTAATTAAAAATTTCCAAATTTTCATAATTGAAAAATTATATTCAGTATTTATAATTAATTATCAACATTAAGGTAATTGGTGATTTATCGAGGATGGATTCTACAATGTGCCTCACCAGGTCTGAAAAGACTTTTTAAGCAAAGAGATTCACCATTGCATCAACAACTCACCCATTTTGATTGCAATCCCCCTCTTTTCAGATCTTCTAATATTAGCGGTTGCAGTGTCCTTGTGCACGTTCTGCGGTCGCACGTGTTCCAGCAATTGATTTCTCATTCGAATCCCCTTAAAACTGGCGAACCAACAATCGGGTCATTAGTTATTAGCCCCGCACTGACAGTCGAAATCCAGACCGGCGATTAGGACACGTCGGAAACCAGTACCGAGTAATGAGGCAATTAGGTGGAAGTTCGATGACGATTACGATTCTTTCAAGCTGCCCAATTACACTGCAGATTCGTTTGATTTTCCATTTTAGAAAATTGGATGACGCTATTCATATCTTTTTTCGGCTTGATGGTGAATTGGATGATTTTTCAGCCTAACTTGGGAAGCCTTGCATTCGGTGGATACATCGGATAAAATCAGAAATTGATATTTTGAAAAATGCTTGTTTGTTTGAAATAGTAAAACAAATGGCATATATAAGAATGATGGAAACACTCTATTAATAAAATTTGTTGCACGATATCTCCTTGTGTTGTTCGATATTCTGGATGCCTATCAATATCATTTAAATTCTATTGCAAAATTATCGAGCATTGTCTGCTAGTATGGTACTGAAGGTATGCATCTTAATAAGCGCACCTAACAACCAATGATTAAATTCTTTAACAAATAATACAAATGAATATTCATATCTATTTCGGCTTCATGTGGAATCGGGTGATTTTTCGGGCTAAGTTGAAACGCCTTGCATTCGGTGGAACACATCAGATAAAATCAGAAATTGATATTTTAAAACATGCTAGTTTGCTTGAAATAGTAAAACAAATGTCGTATATAAGGATGAGGGAAACATCCTATTAATAAATGATGTCTTACTATATCTCCTTGTGTTGTTCGATATTCTGAAAACCTATCAATGGCATGTAAATATTATGGCAGAATTATCGGGCATTGTCTGCTAATATGGTACTGAAGGTATGCATCTTAATCGGTTGAAGTAACAACCAGCGATTCGATTCCCAACCAAAAAGTGCCAATAAGCATTCATATCTTCTTTTTTTTTGGGGGGGGGGGGGGTTAATGGGGATTTGGTTTTTTATATATTTTGAATCTGTGCACCGAATTGTATTTATCCAGTTTCTTTTGTTTCATAGTTACCGTTTTGTATTTTACTCGGACACCAGACAGACGGGATCTTTTGTACAAATTTTTTCCAAAATTTGTTAGAAATACGTAAATGTGAAAAAGCCAAATTCCATTATTTTATATCAAAGCAGTTTTCAGTTAACTTTCCCACTAAAAACCGACAGAAAAATGGACAGAAAACAATTTTTTTCGAACTCAGGAAGAGGTATAACTTGGAGATTCGTCAGAATTTTGAATTCGCATTGCTTGTATACAAATTATGCTAGAAATTTTTTTTTAAAAAAAAATTATGTTTCTTATATATAAAAGTGATGACATTAATTTTCAAATTAAAAAAAATAATTTAAGATCCACAAGTTGTTTTAATCTTTATGATAATAAAGATCAAATATTATATTCCTTCTTAAGTACATAAAAACCATAAACAAATACGGTATTAACCCTTTGCCCTCCGATGGTCCCTCTGACTCACCATTCAAGATTGTGCATCATTTTGACATTTTGTTTATTTATTTTTCAAACTTAATTGTTAAAAACGCCTACATAATGGTTAAGAGATGTAGATTA
The DNA here is from genome assembly GCA_026289955.1 of Argiope argentata. Classification (NCBI taxonomy): domain Eukaryota; kingdom Metazoa; phylum Arthropoda; class Arachnida; order Araneae; family Araneidae; genus Argiope; species Argiope argentata. The sequence continues at coordinate 931,509 of JAOUZG010022062.1, forward strand.
ATTTCTCAAAAAATTCGACTTAAAAGAATCATGTATGTTTATTTTTCATAGCAATAAACAAATCTTTGCAATGGGTGAATAATCTTGCATCTAATTATTTTTAGGAGTGCAAAATGTTAAGATAAATACGAAAAATCCTTTAAAGAAAGGATATTAACTCAATGAAATCCGTAAAACAATATTTAAAATCTGATTACCTCTCTGAAAAGTCGACTGCGAATGAACAAACAAGCAAAATTATTTTACTCTCAAACTAAGCTTCAATAGAGTGGACTTGATTTAAAAGCAAAGGATATTATTCTTAGCACTAATGGAAGGCATAAAATTGATAGCACCGATCCAAAATATTGGATTTAGAGAAAAAGTAACCGCTATCGTGAGATGAATTAATGAAGTATCCATTGGTTCATTTATGGACCTCGCTCTACAACGAAGGTCAATCGATTGCCGATATTTAGGATTTGTGGCAACACACTGACTCCGAAAATTATTGATATTTCTATTGATAATCTTTTCAGGGATCGGAGTTTACGTTTACCAGCTGTGCTGTGATTTAAAGCTTCCTTAGGTATCGGTAAATCGTGATTTTATGAATTAAAGCTAAATGCAGTATTTTTTAATGTAAAGAGTGTTTGAATCAATATTTCTGTCGGTTTAAAAGAAAATGGTGAAAAATAATTTTAATGATTTTTAAGCACTACTTAAGAAATATTTCCTCCGACTCGTAATTTTTCTATATGTTACTTCTTTTGAGGAAAACTATTAAATAATGAAATTTTTAGCTCAAATATCAATTGAATTTAACCACGTAACTCATGCTTAAATATTTCCTTATTTAAATGTAATGTAAATATATGATAAAATCAAAAATTAATTATAAAATCTTAAATGTAATACTTTTGTCTTTCTATGCACTCGAAACACTTCAGTAAATAAATAAATAATAAGAAATGCTCAAATATGCTGAATTGTAGGTATTCTTTGCTTTCTCTTCCCTTTGTATCATTCAAGAAAAATAATTCAAAGCTTTAACACATTCAACATCACATAAAGCTCCTCATATTAATATTTATGCGAGTTTTTTTTAACTAAAACAGTAACCTAATTTTTTAAAGGGAAATCTATCCCTATTTTATATGCATAATAATAACTATATCTTTTTATAGATACAATAAAGATATAATAATCTGTTTCTCTTTTCCTCATTCATGTGATCATTTGCCATTAAGATTTTTATATCTTAATAGCAAACAAGTAGATTAAATTCGACATATTGCTTAAATGAATGAACGATCTGCATGAGCCGGCGTTCTGGCACAGAGGTAGCGAGTCTTCAAGATCTGGACGTCCCGGGTTCGAGTCTCGGTTTGGGTTTGGTTGTTATTCTGTGAGGCGCGTGAATGTGCCCTCATGTAAAAAGGGGCTGTGCAAACGAATGTGATGCGTGTGTAGCTAAAGAAGTACTCTCGGCCCTAATTGGCGCTACTTCAAACAAGAGACGCTTATTTCGGCTTAATTCCACTGATGCATCAGCTGGCTTTTCCATGGCAAATGCCGTTAGCAACATTAAAGACCTGCATCAAAACTGGAATTTAATTCCTAAACAGAATAATCAATAATAGGATTAGTTCCTGCAAGTCCTTCTATATATTCATATGTTACTGCAGTTGACTAAAAAAGACAGTTCAAAGAATTTCAGTGCTTTATTTTGATATCAACATTTCACATGTAAATGTTATATCTCTTCTTCTTACTCATTTATTTAAACTCAAGATCATAATAAATTAGAAAAATTAATTTTTTTTATATATTTTTAAACTAAATATTTTATATTTGTGTCACATTTGAAAATTTTTGATTTACGGGAATGTTTGTTATTTATTAATAAATAGATGACAATTCACTCTATTAAAATTTTCTCACAAAATGATATACCGTCAATTTCTTTAAATTATCGAATTTTTAATTTTTTTTTAATTTTTATAATAATTAAAAATATTAAGTCATTTAAAATGCAAATTTTTTTTTGTAAAACACTTCAAATCTCAAGTACCCCGTTTTTATGATAAAAACTAAATTAAGAATCCTAAATATATTATCTAATTAGGAATATAGGTAAATTCTTAGATCAAGGAATTAAAAAAAGTATTTATTTATAAATAGACGTTATATTTTATACAAACTGATGATAGAATTGTCTACTGCCTCATGATAGAATGATCTGTTTATTCTGAAGTTTAAAATATATAATTAGTACATAAAAAATAAATGAATGAATTGAAACACGCAAAACAGAAACATTTATCAAAGTAAATGATTTTCTAAATGAGAACGGAAAGGTAGCACAAACAGTTCATTCCTCTAAATTAAAAAGACTTCCAAGCTTAAGCAATTGGCTCAAAAAATGGAAGAAATAAACATACATCACTTTTCTTCTCATTACATTATAAAGTTGAATATAAAAATGAGCTTATTAAACAGGAGTGTTAAAAAATGAAAAAAGGACATTTTTCACCGATTAATAATAAATACATGGGAGTAATAATCCTTCCATTCCATTTCAAAGAAGTTGAACTTTTTAATTTTGTTTCTCAAAATAAAGAACCCAATTCACTCAAATTATTTGGAAAAACATTACGCCATTTTTGGCTCTATTCCACCCAATGAAGATTTTCTAAAATAAAGATAATATATCTAGTCCAAGAAATTAAACCATACGTAAAATGTATCGTCACTCAATCTAGATACGTAGAAGATAACACATTGTAGAGTAAAATAAAAAAGAATGTCCAAATGAACTGCCGTAAATCTTATCCAATAATTTAAAATGAAAAGAGAAAACGAAGTAGAAATTGCGTTTTTCATAATTCGTTTTTTAGCTGAGCAACGGAAAATAAAATTAAAGAGATTCTTTAAGTAATTTGTAAACAAATGTGCCTGTTTTATGTATAAAAGGAAAATATAGAAAATAAAACAATGAAAATGTTTGGTGAATTTAAAGTTTTAGATTAAATTCGCTTAATAATACATATGAGAAATTCATCCTGAATATTGTTCTGTGTTAAGTCTTATGCATGCCGTTTTGTTTATATGAAGGAAATAATTACTAAAAATTTAACAATTCATTCGCAGATTGTTGGAAAAAAATAATTTCAGATTATTTATTAAAAAAAGATTAATTTTTTAAGTAATTTACAAATAAGTGTGTCGGTTTTATGTATGAGAAAAAATGAGTAAAATTATGCAAAAAAAATTGTTAATTTTAAATATTTAGATTAAATTCGTATAATAATGTTGATACGCAGTTTATGCTGATTATAATTCAGTGTTTAATCTAATACATGCCCTTCTATTTATTTAAGGGAAATGATATCTTAAAATTCACTAATTCATTCGCTGATTGTTTTCTAAGAATAATTCCTGGTTATTATCAAATTAATGATTCTTAAATAAAAATTTTGTCTTTTTTAAATGACTTTGTTTGTTATAATTTTTAATATATTTAATAACTACACAGGTATATGCTCTAAATCTGATCTAATAGCTTATTCCTGAACAGCTAAATATAAATAAATGCTTCTAAAAAGTTTTGAATCACATAAAAACCATAATTTATTCCGTTTTGAATCAAACCCGTTAAACAAGTTTATTCTTTTATATAATTTATCATTTGTATGAGTAATATTTTGTAAATTAATTACTATCTTAAATAATATAATTAATAAATTTGTGAATCTTTAAAAATACTCTATAATCGTCTGAAATTATGATATTAAAATCTCCATAACTCAGCCAAGTTTAAGCGCGAAAAGAGATCTTATTGCTTAAAATGTAAACGTGGCAAAAATATCTAATGAAATATAGAATATGATTAATCGTTCTGTAAAAGTATTGAAAAGTTAGGCATCATAATTACTATTTTAATAGTTATTTATGAAATAAATTGGACATAAACGACTTAAAATATGGTGCTTAATATCATGTTCACCTTTTTTTCAAATAGAAATATTTGCGTATTCTATGCCGAAGAAATTAGTAAACAGTCTGTATAGATATTTCAAATGATAAATAATTTCAATTCATTTTTTTTAAAAATATCACAATTTTTTGTTGTTGTTGTTGGAGTGATACCAAATGTAATTCTGCTTATAAGCTAAGTATTATCTGGATAAATTGCAATTTCAAAAATATTTATCTATTTATGAAAATTGGTAATTATCTTAGTATTTACAAATAATATTGTTAAAAATTGTTGCAAATTATTGTTGCCCTGCTTTAAACAACAAATTGGTTAATTTATAATCTTATAATAGGACAATTTTCCAGTGCTCTTTAATTTTTTTATCGCATGCTTTTTCTGTTCATTAACGCATTTATTTTTGATCATACAGATTTCTAATTTCTCACTAATTTTATTTTCAATATAATATGTTTTCAGATATTGAAAAGTTTCATTCTTTAATGCATATTCAAGTCAGCTATAATTTCAAAAAAAAATTAACAAAAAAAATGAAAAAGATATATACTTTTCTATTACACAATATATTAAACTTTTACACATGTTTCAAATGAAAACAAATTTAATTAATAAATCAATATCACTATTGGAAAGTATTAACTGAAATGATTATTAGATTTGTAGAAATAAAAATCTGACTAAACGCTTTTTTTATCGGTTTCCAATTTCAAGCCCAAATAAAATCATCCAAAAGTAATAAATGTAATTTTCGACAATGGATATTTTTTTTTAAATTTTTATTATGTATATATAAAAATAGAAACATTTTATATTAAATATGTTATTGCTCCATTTAAACATAAAAAAGGAAAAAGTTCTTTTTAATCACAATTAATATATTTTACAAAATTTGTTGCTTATCTTTTTCAAGCAAATTAAAAACTTTTCCTCGTAATTATTCGTAAAAAACATTTAAATGAAAAATGTAAATCATTTAAATAATAATAGTATACAATATTTTTTCAACCTTAATTCCTTCTAATTCAATTAAAGTATTAATTACATTATGAATACCATGGTTTAACAGGTTTCCATTCAAGCAAATGTCCTTTTTTTCTAATCATTAATTATATTTAATCATTAATTATATTTAAAAAAAAGATTCAGAACCTGTCTTTAATAAGACAATGAAGAAAATGAGCAAGAAATAATTATTAAGCTTAAAAAAATATTCTTCAGATTTTAATTTAGCAAGGTTATTATTATTTATGCTCCTTTTCAATGACGAGTTTTTAAATTAAAAGCAAATAATTTCAAACTAAAAAAAACTGGGTAATCGTTTCCTTTAAAAATAAGAATCTTTTTCAGCAAATTTACAACCAAATATAATCGATTTAACTATCACGTAATTTAATAAGATTGCTTTTTAAGGAATTTATAATATTTCTCTTAAAATGTTTAATCTATATAAGTCTTAATATAAGCTATTTCATGAATTCTTGAGTTAAAAAGAAACAATATAACATGGAATAATAAATTTGTTTAACTATTTAGTAACTATTACTAATGTATAATTCAAATTGACAATAATTCAAGGTTATAATTAAGGAATTCGACAGTTCAAAAAACAGACGGAATACCAAAATTGCTTTATCTAGAAATTAAAATATATATATTTCTTTTTTTAATTAAACTATTAAAAGGAATTCTTTATTTTGAGTGTTTTTGTCTTATCTTTTTACAAGCAAGATTGCTCTTATCTATTTTGATCAAATTTACCATAGGAAGAAAAAAATTAGAACCATAAATGGATGATTCTAACGGTTTTTTTCGTTTGTTATAAAAGCACTCTGCATACTCATATGGTATTAAAAAATAAGAAAGTGAAAAAAGAAGCATCATTTACATTGATTGCGAAAAATTTAGTTTTTTCTTTGCTGTCACAGGTATTCGGAAAGTTAGGCTTATTGCTTGTTAAGCAACAATTTAGTAGTTTTTGCTCTTATCTTTTTTATTGCCAGCAATCCGCTTCTTTTTAATAACATATGCGAAATTATTTTTTTTCCTTATTTTCTTTCTCCTAATTTAATTCCATTCAATTTTATGCATCACTCAAAGACATTATAATAGGAAATTGTGGCATTTTTTTTTTGCCTGATCATGCTCAAACTATCTAGGTAACGTTTAAGATATGTTGTTTCGATCCAAAGTATGTGGTGTTCATTGTCCTCCTATAAAATTTCAGATAAGATAAGGAACCTTTTGTGTTTTGGTTGAAGAAAAATCCGTTATTAATTTTGGCATCTACCATTTTTGAATAACCTTAATTCAAAGCATTGCAAACTGATTTCTTAGTATATTATTGATCTTTTTTACATATCTTATTATTATTTGTTTTTATCCTTAACTTTACGGGTGAAATAAAAAGAAAAAAATTGAATGTGTAAATTAGTTAGAGGTATAGATTATCAAGGATTCTAATAACTATATTACAAGGAAATGGGCGATCATTTTATTAAAGAAATTTTAACTGTCTGTTAGTCAGTATAATTTGTCAAATTCTCAAAATTGCCATCAACTATTATAGAACCGCAAGAAGGCTGCTTGGAATGGTGTCCAAAGACATAATTTCTTTCGAAAATTATTGGTCTAAATTCTAGTTATTGCAATCAAAATTTTGTGGATTGCTTCAATTAGCGATTTTCTATTTGGAAAGCATTAAAGTTTGACAATTCTATCGTAAAAGTATGCCATCCTACAGCCTAATCCTAAAGGATAATGAAATTTAATAGGATATGCTTGTGCCTCTCTTTAAAACTACTAGAATAACTAATATTAGTTATTCTAGTAGTATAATTAGAATAAATAATGTCAGAAAAAATAACTAATAATGTTAAAAAAAAGTAATTTGAGGAAAATGTTATTGTTGTTACTTATGGCACTTGCCTATGGACAAGCCCCCGCTGATACAGCAGCAGATTTAAAGCCAAAAGGAGTGTCTCTGTTTTTTGAAGTAGCGCCAACTAGGACCAAGAGTACGTATTAGCTACACAGCTCCTTTTTAAAGGGGCACATTCACTCATCTCACAGATAGCACACAGAAGAACTACCATGCCCGAACCGTGACTTCCAGAACACGAGGAAGGCGCGCTACCTCTGTGCCAAAAAGCCGGCTGAGGAAAATGTTATGCAAATATACCATGATTAGAGAAATAAGACAGATATTTTCAGTATCATTAATGAGAACAATTTTATAGTATTTAGTCCTTTTATTAGTAATTAATCTTAATTTTTTTTTGATGCAACAAATTCAATGGTTCATAAAATTAAATATTCTGAGTGGAATCTTTATATAAAGTTCACAATTCGTTGCTAGAGTGAAACATGAGACATGTTTAAAATGAGTCATTTTGTGTAGAATTTATTGTGATTATATATCACAACATCACTTTAATTAGAAATATCAATAGGTTTTTATACGAGCTTTAAAGACAAAACTATGCATAATACCAACATAATTTTTTATTCCATTAGCTGTCACACAGCACAGGCTCAACTCTTTTTTATAGATGATTCTGAGGATATGACCATTTATTATTGATAAATTTAGACACCCACAATAAGCAAAATGAAAATAACTCTTCTACTTTAACCCGCCTACGTAAAGAACATGTTTATATAGCGGTCATTACTTTCGCCCACATCATGTCTGCGATAATTTTAGTGACAAACTGACCAACTAGGAAACTGTCTGTTTTCTTTTAGTGTTGAACCAATGTAGGCAGGAAACAAAGAACGTCATAAAATAATCAGGTCTCATATTTCAACGTAATATATTTGTTATTACATATACTTGTTATATGTGATTTAGCTATATTGTAAAATTTTAACTTCCATATAAATGCTTTAATAAATATATATTATTAATTACATTTATTAAATATTATACATACAATTTTATTGCTTTTTTGTCTCTTTAATCTGATTTAGGATCTTATTAAGAATATAATTTAAATATATATCTTGCCCATAATATCATTTGAAATAAAAAAAATATTTGAATGTTTTATTAATACGTATGCATAAGTTAGGAATGCCACATACTAAACACCAAAAATTTCTTCACATCAATTTCATATCTACTGATCATGAAATTAATAGTGTTTGCTTGCGTGCGCGCGCGTATGCGCGTGAGCTAGTTTTATCATCAACAGAGCAGATCACATATTTGGAGTAGCCAAATTAGAAGCAAATATAATTTGGAAGCTAAAGAAAAAAGCATTTCGAGGAGGGTTTTTGTTTTGAAATTTAAGAATAAATATTTAATTAAAAATTAAGACAGATTTTCGAGTTTCGCAGGAGTTGTACTCGAAACTATTATTTAAAAAATTGAGTTTTATCCAAAATTTAAAAAAAAAACTATTTTTATTACCAGAAATATTGTGATATTTTTTAAAAAATTTTGTCAAATTAAAAAGAAATTTTTATATTGAAGTAAAATTAAGACAGTTGTCAGGATTTCAATTACACAGTGGTTTTATTTTTATCTATTATTAAAATTCTTATAAAAAGAAACATTTTGCTTATTATTTGCTTGGTTTGCGTAACAAATAAAGAAACTAAACTATTCTACTCCAAAGTACAGCATGCAATTTCATATAAATTTACCAGAAAGTTAATTTTAAATATGATTAAGATGTTATGGGATTCACCTCCATTAAGTATATTCATATATAAGAAACTGGACCATATAAAGTTACAAGACCATTAAAATAATATTACTTTCGTTTCCTGTCACAATATGATATTAAAAATGATTTTATTTCGAAAATCATGAGCATATAAAGATTTGCATAAGAAATTTTATTTAAACTCTACGCCACTTATAAACCTAGCGAATCGACAAGTAGCGAAATATGACTTTTAACCCCTTAACCGGTTTGCCCGTACACCATATATACATCGATTTATCGAATTTTGATAGTTGTGAACAAAAAATAGGACATTTATAACAGTTATAATTCAATAGTAAAATGACTTCGAATACATAGATAAGCCAAGTATTCCATGGATTTCCATTTGAATCAAATTAAGAAAATATTCCCAAAATATAAGGCGTCATTTTATTAGATAATAAGGAAAATAAACCAGTTAAGGGGTTAAAGGAGTAGATTAAAATTAATAACAATCCGCATTTATTTATTTTTGACGTTCCTTTTTTAATTTCTTTTTAATTTACAATTTTAAATCTATGATAAATTAAGTTGTTTCATTATTATGCTTTAGTTTTCATCAAATTAATTTCATATCGCTATTTGTAATTTGGAGATCTGTGAATATCATTCGAATGTTAGCTCAAATAAAGTCGTTCCAAACACACAGGGAACGTGCGCCATTTAATCCTACCGAATAAAAACAATTCATTTTAATCCTGCAGAATAGAAAAATACCAAATACAAAAGAGATATTGCGAATAAGATGATAAATATTTAAAAATATTCAACTATTTATGCATTTCTTGATATCGACTTGGTAAGAATCGGAATTAGTAGAAGTCGATTAACAAATTCTTTTTTCATAAAAGAAGAGAAAAATGGCAATAAAAGAATAAAATATTAAACATTCAAAAATGTATATTCCTTCAGTTTTAAATACATAAATAAAATCTAATAAAAGACTATTAAATATGGTTATATAAAATCTTTTTCAACTATTTAAAAGTCAGCACATAATTCTAATAGACTCTATGGAGTTCTTTTTCCTTTCTTTCAGCAAACAAATGGTGGTAACAGTAACAAGCTCATCTGTGTCATCGTGAACACGAAGGAAGATGAATTGAATTGCGCTACAGAAAGCGTTTGCACATATGTGAATTGCTCAATTCGGAATTCTTTCATTTCGGTGTTAAAAGAGTTCTCGTTTTCCAACTGTATCTGTTTAAAAGAAATAGATCTTCGACTTTTTTTTAGTTCGTTTACTGCGTCATCATTCTAAACTTTGAAGTAATTTCACATCATTGCTTTGCTATTCAAATTTAATATATTGACTATATTAATAAGATAATTTTAAATGGAAAATTTGAGGCTCTTGATCACAAACTATTGATGGTTCGCCCACGTAAGGTATAATTATATAAATATTTTAAAATTTCAATAAATGAATGCCAACTTTAAATATACATTTATACAATATAAATACCATAGGCATAAAAGATTTTAATATGACGAACAAAGTTGTATGACAAATACTTCAAAAATTCTCAGCAAAATTATATTAATTTTCTATGAGTCAAATTTCAAGTATCACGTTTTATGAGGCAAATATGTCTCAAGTTATTTTGAAATTTAACTATGTGGGGGTGTTTGAACCGAACTCACAACGTTAGGGTTTGTAACCGTGTAACATAGCCATTAGACAAAATTGGCATTTACATCCGGAAGATATTATCTGACTTATAGGGCTTGCATCACATACTCTCCTGCCAGTGAGTCGAACGACACATTTGAGCCAAGCGTATGGCGAACGTGTGTTCGTTGCTGGTGGTGAAGTTGGCTGTTGTAGTTAATGCACCTGACGTTTTTTTCTACCGGTAGAGGGAGCCACAAAAGCTGTAGAAAGTAGCTTTCCTAGGTCGCGGGCCACCATTGTGGGGTATTTGTAAAGACCGAACTCGCAACGTTAGGGTTTAAAGCCGAATAAACGTAACCACTAGACAACAGTGGCAATTCCTGTCCGGTGGATGATATCTGACTTATGAGGCTTCCACCACAATATCAAGTTTAAGGCATTTTGAGGGAAGGTTCATGTGGACTTTTCTGCGGATACTTTCCTACCTTTTTCATTCCATTACTTGCGTTAATTTGATTTATGAATAAGAATAATGTTTGTTTAGGGATGTGAAGAGAGCAGAAAAAGAAGAGGAATAATAACTTTTAGAATAACATGGGTGGGTTTAAATTCAGCGTTTTAAAATCAAATAGCTCAGCAGATAGTGATAAATTATTGATAAAAAATAAAAGAATAACATAAACATAACCAAAACAGATTTTTTTTGGCGGGGGTTACCACACTTTACCAATTAATATGTATTTATATAATAAAAATGCATCCCTTCTGAATTATTAATAATACTAAAGGAATATTCTCTCCAAAACTTTATTTAATACTTTCTCATAAAAATGTTTATTTTTTCCCACCTCATACGGAAAGAAATTATGTACCTTAGCTAAAATATTTTACCGTGAATTTACCGTTTTTACTGAAATCAGACGTGCAATCATTTGTGAGATTTTTTAACGATTAAATTCAACCGATTGTAGCCAAAATAATGTAACACAGAACTATAAACAACATACCAATAGTCCCAAAATTACATACTAAATTTATATGTAAGTCACATTGTTTTTGAGTTACTTCTTTTACATACTTTTGAAAGTACAAATTGGCAGGTTGTTACTCTCTAATTAGAATTGGTTAAATATTTGATTCATCAACACAATAGATTTCAAATAAGTATATCGAATTTTAATTATCAAATCCTTTTTTTTTGCATTTATAGTGCTAAATTACATTTGAACAGCTCGACAAATAGAATTCCACTTAACGAATTTTGGTCAAAATTTAAAAATAGAAATCTAATCATTTGATATAACGATCATACGACCTATTAATCAGCTTTTAATAAACCAAATTTAATTACTCTTGTTTAAAGGCTATAAAGTTATCTTTATAACATATAGGTTTCCCCCTGAGGGACACCTCTTAATTGAGGGTGTGATGATTCCCATATGGTGGTTGGATCTCACTACCTTTGGTGGGTACACTAATAGGTGGAGGTTGGACTCCCCCCTATCGATGAAGGGACATACTTCCTACGGGGAGGATTGTACTGTGACCGATGATAGTCATTAAGACTAAACCACAGTTCCAGCTAATGTTGCTGTTACGGCGGTCCAATCATTCAGTTTTATGGTTAATTCGTGTGCCTTCCAGGCTGATCGGAGAGTATCACATATAGGTACTTCCACCCGGGGAGGACCTCGAAATAAGGATGAAAGGCTTTCAGCATGGTGTTTTAATCTCGCCACTATGGAGAGTACGCTATCAGGGGGCAGGGATAGGCTTCTCCCATCGATGAAGGGCCATACTTCCTATGGGAAGTGTTGTACCATGATCGGTGATGGCTGTTAGGATTCAATAACAGTTCCAAGCTAGTGTTGCTGTGGCGGTGCTTCGGTCAATCAGTTTTATAATTTAAAATTGTGTACTTTCTGACGGATTAAGGAATCTAGGGTGACTTATCACATATGGGCAAACATAGTGGCAAAAAAAATATATTTCTATCCTAGGATCCATAAACATTCATTCGAAATCTCGAGTTTGATTTTTTTTCTGTATTTTTGAACATAAAAATGCTTTCTCTATATTTCCTTTACGAAAAATTAAAAAAAGCACAAGATTTCATTTAGTACAAAAGTAATTCATATGCATCATATGCGAGTCGCACTTGCTTAAAATGGCGATTAACGCACTAATTATAGTATAGTAGTTTGATAAAGCCCCACAATGGTTTTATTTCTTCCTCAACATTAACAAAAAATCGAAAATTAAATAGAATTTTACGCATTATGGTTAAGCAAATAAAAAAAATCAAAAGTTGTTTTATATTATCTGCAGCGAAAGATTTTATAGAAACAAAAGCGTTAATTGTAAGTGAATTCTCTTATTAGCTAAGTGCTTATAAAAACCTCCTGCTTTTCATGGCATATAAAGAATTATTTCCCGCTTTGTAAAACAATATATTAAAAAAAGAAGAAAAAGAAAACTATAAATGTAATAGAAAATTCTACGCTTTCTTTAATCTAATTAGTTTTTACCGTTCACTGCTCGCCCAAGAGAATAATAGTTTCAAGACAATATTCGCAAAGCATACTTCTTAAATCCGGTTTTATTATTGTTGTTCGTGTTCTTTTTTTAGGAAACCAAAGGCGATTCTTTTTAAGTGTCCTTAAAAATAATTACCACTTAGGAAGCATGACTGGAAATTTTTTTGAGAATATTGGTTACTGATCAAGAATGGTTTTCTAACAATGCAAATTAAGGAAGTTAATAAGTATTTCGGACTCTAGCTTTAAGCATAATTAATTTGGATTTTTAGAAAAAGCCAAGAATCCTTTTTCGTTATCTTACTTGATATGTTAATGCACTCTTTTCTTTAGTTTAACTTACAACGGGATATCTTCTTCCATGACAGAAAGAAAATAATCTTTCAGTACAGATTTTTTCAGACATAATTTTAATGTTATCTTAACAGAAAAATCTTATTTTTATTTTATTTTATAAGCATAGAAAAAGTATCTTCACGTTTAAGACCTCCCTGACTTCCGAAAGCACTTCTTTGAGAAGTGTCCGTATGACAATCTGTCTGTGATAAAGATGACAAGAAACTATTTAACTTAGACAGTTAAATTTTGGCATACGATTTTTACGCCAAATTTTCATATTTCTATCAAATTTTGGGTAAAACCTAGTTATATGAAATCACGGTTCAAATAACCGGTTATCTACCCGGTCGTTTGAATATAAGTAAATAAGATAATTCCCAAAATGAGGAGAACTAGATATATGAAATTCAGCGCATCGGGTCAAATTTCGAGACAAATACTAGTACATGTTGAATGTCTATAGATCGTTTTTTCAGGAGGATGCAAATACAATAATTCAAAAACGTAATGACTTAAATTAATAAAATTTTATATAATATTTTGTGACTGCAAATACAATTTTTGGTAAAATTTTGGTTTCAATTGAATAAAAAAATGAGTCTAACACGCAAATTTTATTTTTGAATACTATTAACAAATACCAGGGTTTAACCGCCAAAAAATTCGCCAATGACATGAGAGGCACAGTGAAAATGCCAAATTCACGCAAAATTCTGGTGTCTTTCTGCTATATGCGTGACAGTTAGAAGATTAAAAATATTTTAACATAAGAGAAATGTTCAAACTACTTAATAAAATGTTATACCGATACTGGATATCCTTAATCCGTTCTGCAAAAAAAAGAAGAAGAATATGATTAATTAATATGAGAATTAAAATCCTATGAAATAAAATTGAGTATTTAACTTATTGAAATGAAAGCAGTGCTCAAAATTTTATTTGTCAATGCTCAACTTCTTTACTTTTATGAAGTCAGACATAACAAAAAATTACCAAGATGAATCAAACGCAAATCGATCGATAGAACCACAAAGATAAATCGCCAAATATTTACAAAATGATTGCGAAATGTGAACCTCAATGCGGCGACGTTGGCGAGAATAACAACGAAAAATGTTTTTGCAGCTGCTCTGGACACACGGTATTACGATGAATGACGTAAGTCGCTTCCTCTCCTTCGTCTAATCCCTTGTTTTTTGTTATGGAACTATCCAAAAATATTTTCTTTAGCATTTTTACTGCATTGCTGTCACAAATGCAGAACTGTCATTTATTACCACACATCAAGAAACCCTTAATTGTGATTTTCAAATTTTATGAGTGGTTTTCAAATTTTTTAATCATCCATGTGAAATTCATCTCGTAGTTATTTCAATTTTTGTAAGATTAAATTACTAGATATGTTTAGACAAACAATCTAAAAAATGCCAGTAAGATCTTAAATTTTGAACAAGAATCGATTTTGGTTTAAGATCTTATTAACACTAGGTTTTACCGACATTTCTTATATACCTATCTCTACAAACACACTTCAATTTAAAAATTGATCGAATACGCCTCGCAAATACTGACTATGTTTTGTAAAAAAAAATTCTTCTTCTAGACATATTCAGATGATAAATACAGGCTTTTGGTCAAAATAGTATAACATTTAGATTTACAATAATATTTATTAATAATTCAAAAAATTTTCTAGTATTTTATTATTAAAATTTTCTAGTAAACAACTGAAATTTTCAAACTCTAATCGCTTTTTTGCGTCTGTTCTTTCTATTACTGCTTATCGGCCACAGTTGTTTATCGCTTGTTTCATTTGAGATAACGATATCGGATAACGGCTCGAAGTATTGTCAGTACATTCCCTTTTGTTATTGATGCGATCTTTGCATGTTTACTCGAAATTTTGTCTAAATTCCGATCGCATGAAATTGACCCATATCCGAAGAGACAGATATAACAGAAAGAAAATTTCAATATTTCAACGCTTTTGGAGAAAATAGACTTCAATATGTATTTAATGACTTTTATCAGTGGATAAAAGTCATTACAAGAGAAAATAAAAATGCAAACGGGTTTTGTCATTTTCATAAAATTCGAAATGCGTCGAAATGACACTTCCCGTAAACCTAACGTTAATTCGACATTGAAACAATTGTAATTTTATTTACAATTCATCGAAGGGAATACATTTCTAAAATTAAAAGAGCATCATATTTTCCCTTTTGAAACGTTTCAGTGACTATTTTTATTCACAGACTTTTTTCAAGCTTTATTTTAATAGAAATTCGTTAAATGCATTTAAAAATTTTAATTTAGTTAATTTTATTGAAATTTTAAAGCATTATTTACAACGCTCATTAATTTATCAGATAGAGCAAAGAACTAATGAATAAACGGAAGTGCCATATTAATTTATAAAGTACATTTTTAATAGAAAATTCCTTATTTAAGGTGCTTAATATATGAACGTTTAACACTACACTACCGTTTCTAAAGGTTTTATGATCATTATTCAGTTAAATATACGTTAATAAAAAATTACTATGCAATCAAATGGAAATAAATATACAAACGATACTATACAAAGGCATGATATATAACAAAAACTAACAACTTGAATTAGAAATATCATAATAAAATTGGATAAATGAAGATAGCATTGTATTGCATAAATAAAGAAAATAAATGCAATTATAAAAATTAGGAACTAGATGAGGTTTGAATACATATTATGAATAAAATGCGAAGAATAATAAAATATTCAGCGGAAAAATATATATAGTAAATCGAATTGTAATAATTTTCCATGATTACTTAGGAATTTAATCATGTTTCTGATTGTTTTTTGGAAGGGACTTTTATTAAGGACACTTTTATAAAATATATAAATATAATATATAAAATATTATATAAAAGTGTCCTTAATAAAAGTCCCTTCCAAAAAACAATCAGAAACATGCACATGCACATTAAAAAGTATAAATCAAAATGTGAGCGGTGACCTATTGATTACAGCCTGATTTGTTCACTAATATGAGATGCAGTGAAGAGATTTTCACTTTAACCCTAATCTGTTATTGTATATATTATTAAGAATTTACTACACTTCCATATAACAGCCTCAATCTTAAGAAAACTAAACAATTATATTTTAGCAACAACTACTTCCTTCGTTTAAAACTCAACAATACATACAAGTTGTCTTAAATTGTATGCCATGAATATTTTGTATTTCATCTTGAAGGCAATCTAATCTCTAAACACTTCTTACATTTAAGCCTGTTACAAAAATCGGTTTCTTTTAATGAAAAAGAATAAATCATATTCTTGCATGACTTTAAATTTGTCATACACTCTCCTATCTTCCCACACTTATATTCCCTTTTTCAAAATGTATTTTGATATCCATCGTTAAATCTACAATTAACATCATTTCTTGTAGGCAATATCAGAAATCCCATTTACATCAACTGGTAAGGCATCATATTATCATTTATTTCTATAATTTTATTTTTTATAATTTTATATTTATTTTTATAATTTATTTTTATAATTTTAAGCGTTTCAATTTATTCAAATCTGTCTGTATGCTATTCATACTTATCTAAAGAATGTATGATCATTTTAAATCATTTAATCATAATTGTTTACAATTTTTTTAATGTTTCAACAGTGGACTTGGAAATCTTGTGGGCAAACGTCCCCACAAAAATCTCTTTAAATTTTTAAAAGCAAATTGGTACATATAATCTATTTTTATTCACGTTTCTAATATTAAGAGAGTGTCATATTATATCTTAATTAGATTATGATTTTACAGATTTTTTTATATATAAAGATAACGTTTTTTGTGTTCTAACAGTATGTCTGGTGTAGTATGGTCAGATATGGCTTTTGCACTTCAAATCCTATATTACTAAAGAAAGCAGTTGTAAGTATCAGATTATAAAATAAACTAGTTATTTTAATAATTTCACGACTGGTATGTTATTATTTACATGCATATTCCTAATGGAGGTGAAACAGAGGCTATAAAAGTCCCATTAAAATAAAACTATGTTATAAACCTTTTCCTTGCATGTCACCTTCTGCAGTACAGTAATATTTCTTTTTTATTTTTCATATAAATTACGTAGTATCTTTCTTCCTTAAATATTTCAATAACAGAAAAGAAACGAGCAATTAAATATTTTTTAATACAATGGAAAATACAATTCCATTGCAAATTTGAAAACTATTAAAAAATAATTTTCAAATGTAAAGAAAATTATAAAATTAAATTATCATTTAAAAAATTATTTCTTGAATTTTAAAATTATTTAAAAATAATATGTATAATAATATTTTTCTAAGTTGTTTTACGACGCAGAATTTTAAATATTTAATTAATTAGAAATTTAATTTAAGTAGTCACTTAGAATGTTAATTTTCCCCTTTTCAAGAGTATTAGGTCTAAATATTGTGCCGAGTCCAGTATTCTTCGTCTGTAAATCACCAAAAAATGCATAGACAAACATTATCTTGTATTATAATTAAAAATAGACGTGATATGTCATTTATTCTGTAAATATAACCGTCAATGTATCACCTAAAAATTAGATTAAAAAAAAATCTGAAACAAAGTAATTCTTAAATATCGATGACTTTTATTATATCTAGTTCTGAATACGCCAAAATGTTTTGTGTATTATGTTACGACTTTTTCCGGTTGCATGCCTATATATAATTATCAATACATTGATTTTGAGAAAATATTTTCATTAGAAGACCTATTTGATATAGCATGAGTTCACTACAATTTTTAATTTATTTTATCCTAACTCTGTTATTTTAAAATCTAAATGCGATTCAATAGAGATAGAAGAAATCTTTGACAATTTTGTTTAGTGTCTCATATAAAGTATTCTAGAATTTGGAAGGTTAAAGTTCACTCCGAAACATTTAATTAAAATTTAGGATACCCCTGGTATATTTTCCTAATCAAGGCAAAGATTAAATATCGGGATTGGTTGAGTAATTCAGAATGTTTCACGGGTTTATTTATCACAACTTTAAACTTAAAGAGTGTATAGATCTGAAATATATAATTAAAATTAAACCATTCAAGTAACTAAATCACTAATTAAGAACTAATTAAAGTGATTTTTTAAACTTTAAATCACTATATATATTATATATATATATATATATATATATATATATATATATATATA
>JAOUZG010022062.1:950003-983480 GCA_026289955.1 Argiope argentata
ATGTATATATATATATATATATATATATATATATATATATATATATATATATATACTGAAGTGACAAAAGCCATGGGATAGCAATATGCAAATATACAGATGGCAGTAGTATCGCAGCGAAGAAGTATAAATGCGCAGTTCGTTTTCCAGAGCTTTCATTTGTGTTCAAGTTATTCATGTGAACAGATTTTTCGTGATTTAGGGAGGCACGAATAGAATTAACAAACTTTGAACGTGGAATGTTAGTTGGAGCTATACGCATGGGTAATTCCATTGCGGATATCGTCAGTGAATTCAACATTCCGAAATCCACAGTATCAAGAGCGTGCCGAGAGTATGAAATTTCAGGCATCCCATTCCATCATGGACAGCGCAGTGAGCGACCACCTGCACTTAACGACCGAGACCACCGACGTCTGTGTAGAATGGTCAATGTTAATAGACACGCAACACTTCGTCAAATAACTGCATGAATCAATGTGGGACGTACGAGGGACGTGTCCGATAGGACTATGCGGCGAAATTTGTCTTCCTTGGGCTATGACAGCAGGAGACCGACTCGAGTGCCTTTACTGACAGCACGACACCGCCTGCAGCGACTCTCCTGGGATAGTGAGCATATTGACTGGTCCCGAGACCAGTTGAAAACCGTGCCGTGGTCAGATGAGTCACGATTTTAGTTGTTACGAGCTGATGGTAGAGTTTGAGTGTTGCTCAGATCTAACGAGGCCATGGGCCCAAACTCTCAGCAAGGCACTGTTCAAGCTGGTGGTGGCTGCATAATGGTGTGAGCTGTTTTTACATGGCATGGACTCGGTCCTCTGGTGCAACTGATCTTATTATTGACTGGAAAGTTATGTTCAGCTGCTTGCAGATCACTTGCAGCCATTCATGGACTTCATGTACCAACACAACGATGGGATTTTTATGGATGACAATGCACCATGTCACCGGATCAGAACTGTTCGCGATTGGTTTGAAGAACATTTAGGACAATTCCAGCGCATGATCTGGCCACCTAGATCGCCCTATATGATTCCCATCGAGCATTTATGGCACATCATCGAAAGGTCCGTTCGTGCCCAAACTCCTGCACCATCCACACTTTCACAATTATGGACGTCTATACAGACAGCATGGCTCAATATTCCTGCAGAGGACTTCCAACGACTTTTGGACTCCATGACACGTCGAGTTGTTGCACTTCGCCGGGCGAAAGGAAGACCGACACGATATTAACAGTCATCCCATGACTTTTGTCACTTCAGTGTATAATGGCACCTTAATAGAATTAGATAACCCCTGCATATTTACCAGTATTCAAAATTTTCGAGTGCCGTTATAAAAGCATTTGTGCTCTCAGAGTCTGGTATAATTTTCTTTTATTAGAATAAATTATTTCACAAATAATTACGGAACATTTCTATTTTAGAATCACATCATTCATTTCTGTTTCATAAACTCTTTAAAATATTTCACAAATATATTTGATCCAATTGAACAAATTATATTTAATCAGTAAAATGTATATTACGAACATAAAAAAACATTTGAAAAACTAGAAATAATTCCAATTTTACTATTTAATATGTTATAAACTTAATAATCTAAACAGCCACAATATCTTTTTAAATACTATTTAAATACTTTATATCCTTAAGGTAAAACGGCTTATATTTTATTATTTTTTTTAATACCAAATTAGACATGACAGTTCATAGCAAAAATTCTTTTAAAAACAATTAATTATATCATAACTGATTTAAAACAATTAAATTCAATAAAACAATCCATTTTCTTTTACAAATATTCAGAATTCCTTCATAAGGCGTAAAGTTACTATAGTAGTTCAGATAAGTAATTGATATCCAAAAGTTATTTACAAAATATATATTCGAAATTTTTAAATATATGAAATTTTCATAATTTTCTTTAGTTCTATCTGAATTTACCTTTAGATTCTCTGTCAAAACAAATCCCCATACAGAAATAACAGTGTGTTTTCTAAAGAAAGCAATAAAGTGTTTTAACGACACTTTTATATCATGAATTCGAAACAGATACTCAAACATGATCTTGAAAAGCGTATACTAAAACAGAATATAAAATCCCGAAATGTCTATCGTAAGGGGAAAACAGAAGTTTCAAAGAACTCTGAATTACGAAACAGTTTGTTGTTATATATTACTCGATCTTGAGATTTATAGTTTTCGCTCAGCAGATTTTATTCCTTTATTTTCTGTGGCTAGAGCAATTCCTTTTTATTGTTTTCGATTAATGTTCTTTTTATTGCAGCGCAAATGTTGCCCAGTAAGGTTACAAAGTTCGATTCTTATGAAAATAATTTATCTTTTGGCATTACTTTCCATAAAATTTGAATTTTGGGCACTACTTGTTGCAATTTCAGTTAAATCATTTTGTGAGCCATTTGTTCTATAATATACGGAAGCGTATTATTTATGTATCTAATAAACGAGTCGTTTGCATCTTTTATTTCTATATTGTTCCACGATTCATGTCTATTACTTGTTGGGTTTTCAACATATTTCTTCAAGTATAAAGGTAAAACGCATTTTTTTTATTTAATAAGAGCTAGTAATGAAACTTCTGTCATTCTAACGACTGTTCTTCTTTTGTTCTTGAAGCTAAAAATGGAATTAACATAAAAAATAGCTTTTTAAAATTTGAAATTTTTTTGGGATATTCTTTTTTATTCATTGGAGATAATATTTGTCCTTATATTTTCTTGTTAAATAACATATTTGATGTTTCTAAAACTAAAATTTGCAAAAGTTAGAAATATTTTTTTAATCTTTCATTTCCTGTTGCTAAGGTTTGCCATATTCTAAAATCATATGTTATAGACGCGATGTCACAAGATAAATAATTTTCAGAGTGAAATTTTTTTTTCTCTTATCAGTTATAATATTTTTATTTGGAAAATATTGTATCTTTTCTTTTTCAAAGAAAGTAAATAGTTCACGAACAATTTCAGAAATTTAGAAAAATTCCTATCGACTATCATAAAAATAAGCGTATATAGAAAACAAATGTTAAGGTTATTTTGATTTGAGCACAATCATATGTTAGTTTCAAAGTTTTATCAAATAAGTCTTACTGAAAAAGTATAAAAAATAAGCAATTTGAAAGTAATTTTATTTAGTATTTATACTGTTTTGACGTAATCAAAAGTAGAAAAAGACTATGATTCTCGGATAATACTTCTATTTGAATATATATATATATATATATAGAAAGGATATAATTAAGCTAACGAGAATAGAATGTAAAATATATCTGAAGAAATTGAGGCTTGTATCAAACAATTCAATAAAGTACATCATTTGTTAAATATCGTATTGCTTTTGTATTTACACATTTTTTCACATTTCTCTAGAAAGTATTGACCAATTTTAAATATATAATTTCGATTAATATAAGTTTTGAAGGGTTTTTATAATTATAAACATTAGACAATAAAACCACTCATTTTTTCGGATATTCTTTTCTCTATTGATTGTTAATAGACCTCGACAATTCGGAAAAAGGTATGTTAACATGAATTATAAAATACGTATTAATTTTTCATACTACAAGATAATCCCTCCCGATGTTCTGGTATATCTAGTAAAATGCGTTAAATATATCAACGCCTTTTTATTGTTTTTTAATCGTAGTAGTAAAGAGATCTTTAAATTAGATATTAAATATGAATTTTAATTAAATGGTGGCTTTTAATATTGGGAATCTACCACGGTAGACAACATATTAATATTTCAGGTAGGTAAACTCTATTTCGTTAACGGTAAATAGACTTCGAAGAGATTTATTGAACTCAAACATATTATTAAAATAATAGTACAGAATCTATAAAATTATAATTAATAAATTTTTCAGAGAGGTGATAAATGTCATAAATTGCAAAATGACTGGTCTTAGTCAACCTGGTTAATCTTAAAACTAATCACATGCATATCGTTATCTTTCTACGTATTTATTAATTCGTTAACATATAAATTTATAATGATACAATTTTGTCATTGTGTAGGAAAAAAGTCAACAATCCGATTTATTTTTATATTTACAATAATTGGAATCTTTGAAAAAATAATTAGTTATGTAACAGTGATCGACTTAATTTGAAATATCAATAGTTCATGTTGTTTCTTATTTATATTTAGCATTCATTAAGTAGAGAAAATTTTTAATTAATTTGCAACAGGTAATTTTTTAAGAAAATGACAAAGTAAACAAAATAGGGTCGTTAAAAATTGGCAGCTTTCAAGATAAAAAAATTAATGTCCCAAAGAGATAAAAAAATTCAGTATCTAAGTCATTTAAACAAATAATCGTTCCTTTTATACTGCAATTGAGAGAAAAATACATATGTCTTTCATAATACGAGCGGAGACTTGCTTTGTCTTAAAAATAATACTTTATTAAATTACCTTTTCTAATACCCTTTTTTTAAAAAATGAAATTATTTGATTTACTTAACATAAGAAAAGCTTTGAATGAAAAAATCATTATCATAAATAAATAAATTAGTATGATTAATTTTTCATTGTTTCCGTACTATATTTTTAGAATCAAGAAGCTTTTCTTATTCGTAACACAATTTAAATATTTCTAGAAGGAGTTTTTATTGCCCTGATATCAGTTTTGGAAGATATTAATCTTATATCTTCGAATTTCAATCTAAAAACGTTTGGAAAAATACATTTGAGCCGTTATTTAGTGTTATGTATAAACAAATTCGTGAAATTATCAAGATAGTTTTTTTTTTCTCTTCAGGAATTTTATTTGCTTAATTTCATTATTGTATGCACAACCTTATATTCCTGTTTCTTTATCTCAATATATTTAAATTCATTTCGAATTTATGATAATCATATCAGTAAACGCATTTTTTTAAATGGTTTCGCATTTAAATAAGAGTGCAATATTATTTGTTGTTACAGTTTTTAATAAAACACAAGAAAAAAGTTTGTGAAATAACACGATTATTAAATAACTAAATGAGTGCCTTTTATATATTTAATACTCAGATTTTTTTTTCAATTTCTAAAATAAACATAATTAAAAATAAATATTAACTTTATGAAAATAGAAGTGTTAAATCTTTCATTTGAAATAAGATATTTTATAAAATGAAAATAGGTTTTATATTTTTAAGCAGATTATTGAGAAAGTTTGTTTTTATTTTTTCTTATCAAGGAGAAATTCCTTGTCAAAATAAAGGCTTAGATTGTTTCTGATTTCCTTACCTACCTAAAAACATTTTTTAAAATTTATTATTGTATTATTATATGATTTTTTTTTATCATTCAAACAATCTTGAAAATTAGAATTTTAAAGCAATATAGTTTTTGAAAAATACCGCAAAGATACTTTAATTTAACTTACTATTTCCAAAATTAAATATTACTAGAATTAAGCATGTATGTTATTACATAACAAAATTCTTTTGAATTATTTACAGGCTGTTATTTATACCTTCACTTAAATATAAAATTAAAACATAATTAAACTTCACTTAAAAATTATTAAAACATAAAATTAAAAATATTATTTTCAATAAATGAGCTCGTACTACATGGAATGATAAAGTGTATTTGATCATTATCATTAAATTAAATATTTTATATTTAGAATTTTTACGTAAGTTATCTTTTTATCCTCTAAATCTCTAAAAAAGATTCCTTTTATTTATTGAAAAAAATTTGTATTCTTTAAATCGAATGTCATTTTATATAAATTGATTTTTAGGAATTTAACTCATTTAATTAAATTTTCTTTGTAAAAAAATTCAAAAAAATTGCCAAATTTAATTAATTAAAAGAGGAATAACTATTTTTTAAATTAAATAGCTTTTATTTTTCCTGTTTTTTCATTATTCATTTTACAGAAATGAGAAGCCTATTATATTTATATGATTCCCGTATTATAACTTGTTTATTTAATTAAATCTTATTTTTATTATATATTAATCGGTATAGTGATTATTGTAATTAAGATTACTTATTTAAACTCCAGCATGATTATTCAGATATATTTATTCTACACCGATAAGTAAATATTTACCACCATGAAGTGAAAATTTATTCTACGTAACCTTCCACACTTTTAATCAGAAACTGAATTCTAATTTGAATATTTAAATGACACAACATCATCATTCTAAAATCCAGCCTCCGATGTAACGTTGCATCGTTAGCAGCATCAAGTTTAAATACAATCATTTCCTTCCCTTCAAAAACATCATCAGCCTTAAAATTACCTTCCTGCAACAGATACACGTTTTTGTCCGTCGCGTAAACTCAAAGAAAAAGTTTTTAATATATCTGCGTCCAATAGCGGTCTCTCTTGGTGGCGTATCTACCTCAAAGGTGAGTTGAAATTAATAATTCATGAATGGCAATGGGAAGTTGTCAGAGGTTGTCATGGCAACCACCCTTAGCACAGAGAATAAAATGGGGAAATAGATGTCAGAATCAATGAGCATCCCTTAGAACATTTCTGTAGAACTACGAAAACAAGAAAATGGAAATTGATCTCGTTTGCTAGCGTCTAGAAAACTTGGAAGATTCGCATCTTTATTTCCAGATTGAGATTCAATATTTTTCAGTCAGAAATTAACTAGAGGAGAAGGAAATTTAATTTAGGAAAAGTTAAGAGCAGTTAGTGGAATTTTAATATACACAGACAATAAAGATCTTCAGATAATTTATTTTGTCTGATTCTATAATGAGAATATTTGGGTCTCTTTTAATGACTTTTGATTTTTTCCCTTATTCTTAGCTCATAATGGAATTTTCAAAAAATAAAATGAACAATGATAATCGAATGGAATTCTTCAATAAATTTATTCGTATTAAATGTTAGTCCCTGCTGTTTCCAAGGAAACTGATTAACTTCGTTTTTGTGATAAAGATATGTAAATGAATTTTGCTCATCAATTTGTGTGAATAAAAGTAATCAATTCTAATCTGAAATTATTTTTATTCTGGCTTTCATTTGATTTAATTAGAATCCATTTGCTGTTTGGTATTATTTAAAGTATAATAAATATTCTAATGAAAGTTTCGATTTAATTAATTGGACTCTATTTGTTAGGTAATTAGAATTCAATTCTAATCATTCTTTACATTAATGTTATTTTTAAATATTCTCAGTATAAATTCTGTTAGCAATTGTTACTTTCATTTCATAAATATATAAAATTGGGATTGAAATTAAAAGATAAAAATGTAACTTTAAAAAAATCATTTCATTTAGTTTATCCTTAACATAACTGTATCGGATTTTTTTCAGATTGGAATGTTTCCAATTTGAATTTCAGTCTTTAATCTGAAAGGACAGAATTCGTTAAATTTAATTTTTATAGAATTCACATGAAACATTAATAAAACCTAATCATGACTTTTTAATCAGATGAATTGCAAATTGTTTTCAGCACTACACAAGTACAACACCTTAGTTTTTTTATTTTTAAAAGGGATCAAATTTTATGTATGCTTAAATAAAGGGTTTTTTTGTGATCGTTTTCATAAATAAAACTTTTTTATAAAAAGCAATTTTCAATAATTTCAAGAGTACAGTTTGTCATTAGTTTGCTTAGGAAAATTCACTCTGAGTTCAACTCATTTGTGTTTAAGGGTTCAATACACTTTTTTAACCCTTTGCACTCCGATGGTGCCTCTGACTCATCATTCAAGAATGGGCATCATTTTGAAGTTTTATTTATTTTTCACATTTAACTGTTAAAAATACCTACATAATGGTTAAGAAATATAGATTAATTTTTCAAAGAAATTCGACTTAAAAAAAGTATGTATATTTATTTTTCAAAACAATAAACACATTTTTGTATTAGGTGAATAATTTTGCATCTAATTATTTTTCGGAGTGTAAAGGGTTAACATGACATTTGACATTTAATATAACACTTCCATATTAAATACAACGAAGTCTGTATCTATATATTGATTTCAATATATAAAATTTCGACATTATTTAGACAATGCAAAAATACGAAATTTATGAAATATTTAAATGCAATAGTTATTTTCCCTAGTAACTTCATTGTCTAAGCATTCAATAAAGTGAGAAGTGCTAATTAGGCAAAAAATAAAAAGCGGATTCTTTGTAAAAATATATTATAAATCATCTAACGAACACCCGTTTTGCAAAAATAATAAATGTGCCTTTAAATACATTCATATACAGAAAGTACTATTAAAATTCCAAATATTGTAAAAATAAATGAAAGTTATGCAGACAAAATGCTAAGCCGTTTTCATTAAAATAAACTGCATATGCATTTCATGCTTCCCCGATTTATTGCTTGACATTGCAGAGGGCTTAGAAAATATTTGATATAGTGACCGTTTTCTAGTTTCTTCAAAATGGCCAAACATTTTATAAAAAAAACTTGATATCAAACTTTCTCAGTAGTGCATATATTATTAACATTTTTATTATTCGCTCGAAAACGACAGTATTTTTATATTCCGCAGACAATCTATACAGTATATACGACTTAACATGTCTATATATTGGAGAGCTTGAAAGTAACATTGGGTTAAATACTTAACGAATTGTTGAGGAAAAACTACAAATAAATCAGTGGTAAAGTACATATTTCATGGTACTTTCTTCTTAGGTAGTAATGGGGACAGAATATCTAGTATTCTGGTAAATTTCTATCTAACTATACTATAATTTATACTACTATGATTTGAAGCTGCTCCTAATGAATATCAGCTCAATAATTTTGGTCCATTTGACATCCTGGTATTCAATTCGGAATCTAAAATGACTATGGAGACTATATAAAATTAAATGCTCACACGAACATTGAGTCCACTTTGAATGTCAATAGTAGAGCTAGTCTTCTAGTTGTTTTAAAATGAACTATTGTTCTTTAAAATTACTGTATTGGTAGTTTGCTGCTTTTTAGTTTGTTGTTGGCGTTGTGATTAAATGCTGTTTTCTGTGTACACTGTGCAGATTGGTTATTTGTTAATTGCGTTTCGCTTATTTTTTGGAATAAATTATGTTTTATTTTTCTGTTATTGAGATTGTAGGATGCCTTGGAAAATACACCCATTTTAAGATTTTCTAATATTTCTGCCCAACAAATAAATACAGAAAGATGCATTTTTGGTACAAAATAATCTGGTTCAAATTACTATTAAATAACTCAATTTGTTTTCTATTATCTGTAATAAAAAATAAAGGCACCAGGTCTTTCAAATATTTATTTAAAAAATTTGCTCATATTAGAGAAGCTCTACTTTTTTCTGGGAAATTTTCATTTTATTTTCTGTAGATAAAATTTAGTTAGTTCACCAATCAGGGAAAACTTTACTCTAAAAACCATACTAAAACTATAGCATGTAAGCACAATGTACTTTTCTCCTCTTTTATTCTTTTCTTAACTTCGTAATAAATTATGATCCCCAAAATAAAACCTTCATTTTCACTGGGGCTTCCTTCGTGGATGGGGTTCTTTCTCTATCAGGAAAATTTGCTCTTCGATATATTTTTTTTTGCTGCTTTAACTGTTTTGTTAGACATCGAACAAGTGTGTTCCGGAGTTTAAAGAAACTAATTAAAAGAACCCATGACGTAACGGCTCGGGGTTGCCTAGCAACGTTAAAGCGATACTGCTGATCAAAGACTCGCTTTAGCTCATTACAAAGACACAGAATCGGCCGACTTCCGGAAAGCACTTCCTTTCCTCCCCCCGGGGAATGCCAAAGGGCGCAGGAACACTGATTTAGGGTTGGAAAAGTAATTTGGCCTTTAAAATACTTGATTTTTAGACCCTCAGAATGTGATCAAGCTATTTGCATTTATCTGGGGAGCATAATTAATAATGGTGGTAATAAAGATATCATAGTTGTTAATTAGTTTCGGTGCCATAAAACTCTTTTCGATGCCTTACCGAAACTGGAGTTGAAGCATTTTGTCCGTGTTTCAGAGGATGCGCGAAAAAAGATAAATATCACTTTTTCTTATTATGGATTGTAATTTTAATTAATAAAATTTAACAAGAGCTGTTTATTTTTCTATCGGGTGTCCATTCTTATCACAGCTGAATAGCTGACTTCTAATTCTTTAGATATAAATATATACTTCTAATTGTAAAAATGCTTTAAATGCCACAAAGAATTATACTTTAAGACCAATTTGCAAATTCTTAATTCTTTAAACCATATGTGATGGATAGTTTTTAAGGCAATGTTTTAAGAAAGAAAGTTGATGTTTTTTCAATCAAAGTTCACCAATTTTTAACATCTGCATATTATTATTTTACACAATTTTAACCTTTTTTAGGTCGTGGTGGCCAGGTGATAAGATTCGCCCACGTAACCGGTGGATTTCATGTTCTTGATCCGATTTTACAGAACAGTCGTATAAGCATGTTAAAACCGTCCAAGACAAACGTCCTCCAGCTGTTGTGGAAAGGGTTATGTAAGCTGAGGTACGGTCCATTCTTGTCATATGACTACGGTTCTGACGAGATCAGTCCCATGGTAGGCTTAATGTTGCTTTAAAATTGGACGTTTAAATTACCAAACTTTAAAAATAACTTTAGACCATTTCTATTGCCTCTTTGAGAAGATTTGTTTATCAAAATGCAATTTTTCTCTAAGCAATAGTTGAGAGAAATAAAAATCACAAGTCTTCTTTTAGAAGGACATTTACTATCTCGAAACACAAGATATATTTCTTTGAGTCGTTCGAATGTTTTGTGCAACTGAAAGTGTCCGTCTATATTAAACGGTTAGGAAAGGATTATTAAAGCACAATTATAGAGTAGGAGTTCTTTATAAAATTTAGAAGCAGAGTTTGTTTTCAAGTATATTAGTTTTCTCTTATTTTTTCGCTATTCTATTCGTTATGATTACTGTCTTTTAATTGAAATGCTGTAATATTCATTCAACATTATTATTCCTGAACAATACTGAAAAAATACCACAAGTGTAAATGATATTAACAAGTCGCTAATGGAAATAGGCATAAAATTAGTTGCTGAATAATTCACTAAAATAACAGCAAATACGAGAAAAACACAGTTCAATTTATGCAATGAAATTTTTAAAATAAGTCAATTTTTCAACTTTTGTAAATATTACATGAACTAACTTGATTTTTCGAATAAATATACATCTGTGTTTCTGAAGAAATTCACAAGATTATATTTCGGCCAGAAAGAATGTACAAGAATTCCTTAACTGCCGGCTTCCTCTGTTCGATATAAACACTATAATCTGTACAAGCAAGAGTTTATAAAGGTAATGCAATCGTTCTTTCTAACAGGATTTTTCTTTTCCAAACTACCCAATGATTTAATTTTGCATCTGCTCTTTAGAAAGAAAATTAAACCAAGGAATAAACGAAAAATATCTTTGATTGCATTTCACTATATTATGTTATAGCCTAATTACTTATGTATTGCTTGTCTTTGTCTAAATTAAGGCATATACATCTACTAAACATATATTCTTTCCCTTTTTGAGAAAAATCCTCATTACATATTTTTAATTCAATTATTTTAATAAAAAACTTATAATTGAGCGAAACTCTCACATTTATCATTTATATCATATTATTTACGAATAGTAATTTATTATTTTTTGTATACAAGTATTTAATACAAAAAATCGTTGAATTGAAAAAAAATCACAATAGTACGTAAATTTCATCAAAAAGTTAAATTTGTATAAAAACACATTCATTAATTGAATTTGAAGGTATGTGCTAGAGCAAGATAATATCGAAAACTATTCTTTCTTAACGCAGCACTTAACGCTAAACACTTTAAGAATTTATTAATTTTTAAGTTAATAAAATAAATTCACTGTCTATAACTGGGAAATTAGAATAATTTTGTCAATACAGAATCAAAAGCGGTTCTAATTATTGTCAATTTGAAATAGGATAAACCAATGCGCTGATTTGTTTTCTCCATAATGCCCGCTTTTAATATATTGCATGAATTATGTTTGAAACAATGAACACTGGTTATTACTTTTTTGAGCTTTTGTTGCGAATCAAAATATGGTAGATAAAGAACTATGGTAGATAAAGAATTACAAGAATACGTATAAAAATACATTTCATGTATTTTAAACAAAGATATATTTCGTATCAAATAATTCTATAAATAAATATTTGTAATATAAATTTGACTGTACAAGGAAACAGAATAAGGCTTGAGCGAGATTCAGTTTGCAAGCATATTGTTTAAAGTAAAAGAAATCCAAAAGACAAACGTCAATATAAATTTTTAGAGAGATGATGTAGATAGTTTGAAATGATGCCAAAATAAAATGTAGCGGAATTTTTTCGATTTTTAAAATAGTGGTTCATATATTCAAATAATTTATTTAAAAAAAACTTTTCTAATCATACGGCATGATAGCCATGGTAAATAAATATTCCTTTTTTACTTTTAGTTTACACCCTTTATATATATAACTTAATCAAATTTTCAATCGTTAATGAAATACATTTTATTCATCCACTCAAGTTCAAATATGTGTTTTTTAAACTTAGAGTGGATGGCGATTAATGTTAATACAAATTTTTCAAATATTAATTCATTAATTAAATTTAAATTTTTAATATTTTAAATAGAGTTTTGGCAGTTCGTAATTAAAATTGAAATCAGCAGGTAATAGCTCGATCGGTAAAATGAAAGTATTCAGTATTTTTCAGATGAAGGTGAAGAATGCGAGTTCAATTATCACGAAAATCAATAATTTTTTGGTAAATTATTTATATTAATTATAATTATTTAATAAAAAGTAACTAAAATAAGAAAAATGTTGGTCTTAATAGAAATAGACTTTTTTAAAAATTTATATTATTCGTTTTATTTTAATATGCAATATTTTCGGCGCAAACTTATTTTTAATTCAATTAACAAACTTATTTTTAATTCAAATTTTATTTAAATTTCTTTTTGAATAATCCTTCAAAATGCACATTTAACCCTTCAAAGTATGCTTTTTATAAGTTTCACAGCTCTAACCAAATGATGTAGACTGCATCATGCCAATTCACACACAGGCAAATGCATAAATTCATTTTTATTAGTAGTAGAGATCAACTCATAGCAAACAACTATTTCTGTAACTTTTTACTGCCACTATTAGAGCTTGATAACTGAATTATGTTGTAGTTTCTAATGGCACATCTCTGTACTAGCTCTCTACGCAGTCAGCGATTTTAAGCCGAGGGTGTGTCTCTTGTTTTAAGTAGCTCCAACTACAGCCAAAAGTATGTTTTAGTTACTCCTGCATTGCATTCGCTTGCACTGCCCCTTTTAACAGGTGGATGCATTTACACATCTCATAGATAGAGTAGATGAAGAACATCCATGTCTGAACAGGGATTCAAACCCTTGACGCTAAGATCAAAGACAAGTTGCGCTACCTTTGTTCCAGGACGTTGGCACCTAATTATGTTAATTATGTAAACATAATATGATTGAGACGCTAAGGCCATTTACTATCAGAATGCTAGATTGGAACTTTCTAGCTTAAAATACCTAGTTAATTAAAAGAAAGGATTCAATTTTCTTAACCCTTTAAAGTCTGAAATATAATTAGATGCAAAATTATTCACCTAATACAAATATTTATTTATTTATTTCTATGAAGGATAAAAATAGATAATTCGTTTTAAGTCGAATTTTCTGAAAAATTAATCTACATCTTCTAACTATTAAGTAGGCATTTTTAACAACTAAATTTGAAAAATAAATAAATAAAACGTCATAATGATGCACAGTCTTGAATGTCGAGTCACATTCGACATCGGACCGCAAAGGGTTAAGAAACAGGTCTCTAGATTTGCTAAACCCCGTATCCCAAGATAAAATTTTAATTCAAGATAATTTAAATTCGAATTAAGAAATATCTTCTACATATAACCATATAAAACTTGATTAATGAAAATATTATGATAAATTTCAGTCAAATAAATTTGAGATATAATTATGTGACATCATACTTTTCTACTTATATTACAATAACTAACACTATTTTTCAGTTAACATATTTAACTGATAATATCTAAATGAAAACGCTTGTGTTTTTTAACTGCAAACATGTAAAACTTTGAAAACTTCCACTTACCACTTTTATATATTTCAATTTTAAATCTTTCTGATTGCCTAAATATTAATGTGATTATAGTTACGATTCCTATTTAGGCAATTGTTAAGAATAAATATTATTCCTCTATATGTTCACATATGTATTTTTAAAAATCTTCCAAAATTTTGTATAAATCGGTTAACTTATGTTTCACTGCTTGAAGGCAAAATGAAAAAAAAGGAAAAATTAACACTTTAAAGTAATTTAGCTATTTATTATTGCAGATTGACAACAACAGCTACTAGTATAAATAACACAGAATTCCCTTACATAAAGTAATCAAAATTCGATTACTACAATTAAAATATCAAATGAAATTCACTCAATTTTGATTTTGAGTGAATTTTATTTGATATTCCCTTACATAAAGTAATCCCTTACAGAATTCCCTTACATAAAGTAATCAAAATTTGATTACTACAATTAAAACATCAAATGAAATTCACTCAATTTTGATTTTTTGAGTAAATAAAAAAAACTTCAATCAGCTTTAAATCAGTCAGACTTTTTCTTGAATAAAATTTTCTGGAAATCCAAATCGAATGCCTTTCGTTGCTAAAAAAGACTAAATTTTAGCATTCGTGACTCCGATCAAACGACGCATGCATAAACAAATGTAAAATGCAAATACTGTCTTGTATGTCTTGTTCCCCCCAAATCGTGTCCCAGTACAGTGTCTGAAAATTTCCATGAGGTAAACCCCTGGTGGTGTGTGTGAGAAAACATTCGAAGGCAATTTGTTGTTCTGGTGGAACAGTGAGACTTTCGGTCTGTAAATATATTCAGGAGGAATAAAAAAATGAGAAAGTTGTCTTTCGTAACATTAAAGAAAGACTGCTTTTTGCTTGTTTTGAATTCCACTGACATTCTTGGAAAGATGGAATTCAATTTCCATTTTTCCTTCGACTAAATGAATGTTAGGATAGATAGGATTTAGTTTTGAGAGAATGGATAGTTTTTTTTATTAGTAAACAAGTAATATAAAAATAATTAAGTCAATTCCTAGGAAAAATCTTATTTTGGTTACTTTTTATTAAATAATTTCAATTAATATCAATAATTTATCAACAAATTGATTTTTGAAAGAACGGAATTTACATTCTTTACCTTCACTTGAGAAATACTAAAGTCCTTGCATTTTAAAGATTAAGCTACTGCTTGGTGATTTCAATTTTCATTACTAACTGATAAAGCTATTTAAAGTATAAAAATTAATTTAATTTAATTATTGAGTACTATTTTTGTATTAACATCAAGTGACACCCACTGCAAGTTTTAAAAAAAATGTATTTGGACTGGAATGGATGAATAAAAAGTATTTTATTAACGATTTAAAATTTGAACAAGATATATATAGGGACAGTGTAAACTAATAACAGGAACTGAATTAATCAATAGATAATTTTTTTTCAGCACTATCACCTTTTATTGATCAGAAAAGGAAATACAAATCTATTGAAAGCAAATGCTCCAATTAAAATTAGAAAAAAAAATAATAAATATATTTTATTTCTTACTTTAACCTTTAATATATGGTTAATTTTTATAACTGTAATGGAAATGAAAATTTCATTTGATTTGATCGAAATATTAAAGATCTATTATATAACTAATATAGATCAAGGTATTTAATTTACAGTTACATTCTAAAAAATATTTTAATATTGTATTTTTTATTAAGCATATAAACAAGCAAAAACATATAAACAAGTTTTAAAAATGAAATCATATACTTTCAAGACATTCAGTGGAAAGTCATACAAAATAATATTTTTAGGAACATTATGCAAATAAAATAAATATATAAATAAAGCTTTTACTTCCTGTTACTAGTTCGAGGGCATGACTTTTAAAAAGGTGATTGAAAAGTTAGAGGAATTAAGATACTAAAAACAGAATGAGAAAATAAAACTCTTCCCTTTGAAATGTGCAAAGTAACCGATTTTTTTTAAACAGAAAAACTTTAGACCGTTGCCGTGCCTTTTAATTTTAAAACCGTCCATGAAACGGACTTTTTAAAAACAAAAATCGACTAGAAAAACTATGCTACTGTCACAAAATCTACTGTCCATTTTGGCATGTTTTACTCACTAAATATGCCCCTTAACCCTCTGATTGTGTAATTTTTTAAAATCACCATTTATGTGCGATTTTAATAATTAAGTTAAAATATTAATTAAGCAAAGTGAACTGACGCTATATGTTACAAGATAATGTAATAAAGATCTGTTATTGTAAAAATAAAAGGTATAAACTACGAAAAATGCGTTATAGAAAATGTACAGATTGTCAACCCACGGAAATCGTGAGATAAGCAGATGGAGGTTAAGAATCGTCCATTTTCATAATATCCGATAATTACACCTTTCTCGCTGATAAACAGCTCTGAATTCTGTATTATCTTGCATGCGACTAATGACAAGGTTGTTTCCTACACGATATTTAAATACAGAAAGCGTGACTTCTATTAGGACCACAGATAGCTTTATTTGCAAGCGTGTCTAAATACTTATTGATTATGTTATATACTCTATGATGTGGGGTTGCCCCATTGTTGTGGTGATTAAATTTGCTTGCACTTAGGGCCCACATGAGCAACGCCGGTGGTAGGTTAGCTATATGTAGGATCTCCCAAACCGGACAGGCAAGCGGCGATGTACCAGACAAAGATTACAGCCTGATTATCCAGGCTGGGGGTTGGGCGGGGTGCTAACAACCCCACCCCATAAAAAAACTGTTGTAAAATCACAAGTAACTAAATCTTCTTGAAAAAACTTCAGAAGATGGCTTAGCAAATTCTTGAAGGATATGAAAATTCCAACATGGAATATTCTGTATGAAGAACTAGGAATCGATTCAACCTCAGATGGGTTGATTGCCTGGAACAGACTCCATTTTAAGGGTATTTAATTGGAAGATCATGACCAAGAAAAGAGAGACCTGGAAGAAAATTTTCGAGAAAACCATGGCACACCTAAGGCAGTCGTGCCAATGAGGAAGGGATTAATTCGTAGAAAACATCACCCATTTGGCGCACTTTACAAAATCGCCAACTCTCCGTGCTCTAGCGTCTTATCTCCCAGGGGAAGATATACTTCAACAACAACATCAGGTTGCCATATCTAGCGCTAAATATTCTTGGCGAAAGGAGGGTGATTCCGCCTCCTATCGCACCGAGGAAGGATATATATAAGTATCTATATTGACGACGTCTTGTAGACAGAGTCCAGTAGGAACTTGGAATAATGGCCAACAGTTCCGGTAATAACCAGATTTCAAAACCATGTATTCTTGTATCAGGCGTAGAGAACCATGTATTCTTGTATCAGGCGTAGAGAACCATGTATTCTTGTATCAGGCGTAAAGAACCATGTATTCTTGTATCAGGCGTAGAGAGCCATGTATTCTTGTATCAGGTGTAGAGAGCCACGTATTTTTGTATCAGGCGTAGAGAGCCATGTATTCTTGTATCAAGTGTCATTAAGATATTTGTTACTATATGCCACATTGAAAGCATTGAATATCCCTTCACATGGCAAGATCTACTCCATAGTAAATTAAATTAATAAAGACCAAGAACTCTTCAAGACGGTACAATAGCTGAGACCAGAATTCCACTTGTCAAAATCAGCTGAAATGACAGCTTCAAAAGTCCCTCAAAAATACAGATCTCAAGAAGGAAATCAAATCCTCAGGATCCAAACGGACGCTACACATTTCCGACAATCTACAGTGTTTGTTTATATGCTTATACACGCTATACAGATTTTCATAATGTAATTTGCCAATTTTTTCCCCTTTTTCAGTTGGTAATCTAATTTCCCAGTACGTTCAACCCATATTCCCCATTTGTTTAAGTATTCTTGCCCCCCATCGAGTTATAACTAGCAAAAAATGAGTAGTTTCGTGTAAGATTTGGCACCGATGAGATACTCTTTTTAGATCCCTGAATGATGTATCGTCTCTTTCTTTCTTTAATTTTTTTCCTCTTTTTTTTCTTTGTCCTTTCATTTTGGGCTCATCCAACTGGTTAGATAACTTAGCATTATAAGTATCGAGGGCACAGGATGGCATTATGTTATGTTATGTCACATTGAGAGAGGCATATTTCACATAATTTACGGATATTGATAGTAGAATTTAAGTTCGAAAGCTTGTATAACAGAAAAGCTAATTTCATTAACTACACATAAAGACTTTTATTAATTGTGATTCATTTCAACTTATTTTAAAGTTCTTCTCAATTAATATTGTTAAAACGAAAGTTATAATAATGTTTGTTAATAATTTCTTCTTAAACATTCCTATCATGTTTTAAAGCGATGTACATAAATAGTCACATTATATAATTATTCTTTATATGACAACGACTCTTCTATTTTTTTTCACTTCCAAAGACGTTTTTAGAATTTCCGAATAAATAACCATATTTGCTTCTCAAATATTTGTATTTTACTGTTTTCTGAAAGAAAACCAAGTCAAATACAGTGTTCGCAAAAAAAGGGGGGGGGATTTTATCATTCACGGCTTCGGAGAAACGGCACATGCATAAACAAAGATGGACGCAAATACGGTATGTGTGTGTCTAGTTGCTCGAAATCTCGTCCCAGTACACAGTCTTTCAAATTTGCATGGGGTAAAGCCCTGTGGCGTGTGTGTGAAAGCATTTCGAAGTCAATTTGTCGTCCTCGCAGTGAGATGGGAAGTTTCTGAATGTATTCCGAATGAATAAAAAAAAGGAGCGTAAGTCGTATTCCGTATGTAAAAAAAGAAGTTACTGGATTCAGTTTCTTCCAAATTCGACTGGAATTCCTTAAAAGAATGAAATTGCTTTTCTTTTTTTTTCGTTACTCGTAAATAATCGCTTAGAATTTACCCTTCCATTAAAGGTAAAAAAGATGTTTTTTTTTTATTATTGTTGTTAACTCAACTGGAATATCATTCCATGAGTTTTCATGAGAAAGCACTAAATGAAGTTCTTAGTAAGGAATCGAGATTTGTTTTGCTTGTGAAATTATCCATTTACTTGGCAAAGCAAGTAATCCGAAAACTCAGCTACTAAATTTAGAATAAATATTTAATCGCATTCTTTACTCAGTATTATTAGTCGCATATCCTCTGGGAATATGATATCCATATTTAATAGTTAGTCATTGAATATCTTACAGCCGTGTTTCATTGGTTATAGCATCCGTATAACCAAGATATGCAAAATTCCTTTCGAAACAACTATTAAAAATTCAGCTTTTAGCAAACAGTTTGCGGATTAACTGTAATAACCACCGAGTTTTCTGGTACACATCCAGTGTATCGCTAATCGAGTCTGTTCTTTTTGGATAAAATGATCATTTTCTCATCTATATAAATGTCGGCTAAGCAATTAAAATAAGTTTCTTAATTATGAAGGACCATTAAATGAATGTTATAACTTATTTATTCGGACACATCTGATTAATAGACACCAGAATTTTGGCTTTGAATTGTAAAGTTCTTAATTAAGAATTTGATTCAATCATAGAACCGGCGTTCTGGCACAGTGCTTCTTCGTGATCTGGGTGTCTAGGGTTCGTATCCCGGTTAGGGGATGGTTGTTCTTCCATGTACTATATATGATGTGTGTGCGTGTGTTTGCTAAGCAACGAGTGCGTTTGTGTGTCGTCATCATCATATGAGCTAAAAGTCAGACTACTGCTCTTGAGTGCTCAGGTGCCCATACCTTCAGAAGCTACTGCACTCCTCTTTCCGTTGCAAAGCGAACATGTCATCACCATCTTTCAATAATAGAATCTTATCAATCCATATTATAATATATCATTGATCATATTAAAGCTATTTTCATGTGTCAAATCCTTACGATGAAGTTTCTATCTTCGTCAAATCCTTACGATAGTTCCTAAATTATGTTACTATGTTTCTAACACCTTTATTTAAATAACTATATTAATTATAATCACAAATATTAAAAGTATCAAAAAATAAATCAAAAGTTATCAGTACCTGCTTAATGAATTTAGATTTATCCGATTAATTTGCATTCGTATTTAAATGGTTTATTCGTAGTCTTTAACATCGTTCTGTAAATGCGCCAAAGGTTATGGGTTAGGATTCTGATGACAATTTACACAAGCTCCTTGTATATTTATGACCAGAAATTGAATGTTATTGCTGAAACATTTACATGCAATAACGAACAATAAAAGTTTGTGTGTTTAAAAAGAGTTACATACTTATTATCTCATTTATCCGCCAACAACGCGCCAACCGCGCCAAAATTCTTGAATGCTTTTGAATCCTTGGCAACCCTATACTAGCGCGTAAGCGACCTATTGGCCACCGTTTTTTTTTTTTTTTTGGTGAAACATGTCGACGGGATGATACTTACAATAAAATGTCACTTAAAAATTAATGAATCATTCAAACTGATAATGTATAATTTATTATACTGTATACTAATTTATTTGCTGAACTCATGCGATGGTTATGTGTACGGCATAAACCACTGCATATTATAAATATTCAAACATTTATACGTTCATTGTATGCTCTCTAAACTTAAATAAAATTAAAATGAAATTGGCCTATATACTGAATTTGTCAGAATTTATAAGAGGAAGTTACGTAATTGCAGTTATGTGCAATTTTATTACTTACAAACTTTTTCCCACAATTTCATATACATGGAAAAGCAAATAATTAACTAAAAAACAATTTATTTACAGTGTGTACCTGAAATAAATAAAACAGCAAATCAAGTCCGTATTTCTTTAAAATCAAGTCAAGTATATTTTTTATTTATAGATAGAGGTTGAGATAGCTCCAATAGTATTATACACATATTTTTAAACTATTAATTAATATGAAAACATAGTTGTCAACAATTACAACACACTGCACATGCGTGAATTTT
The DNA here is from genome assembly GCA_026289955.1 of Argiope argentata. NCBI lineage: Eukaryota > Metazoa > Arthropoda > Arachnida > Araneae > Araneidae > Argiope > Argiope argentata. The sequence continues at coordinate 971,088 of JAOUZG010022062.1, forward strand.
CAACATTAATTGGGGCAACGCAAATGTGTGAATTTTCTATGCCAATCGGGACAACGCACTACAGATTAGAAATTTTTAATTTTCTTTATTCTGTTTTATTTCAATTCAAAAGTACTTCAAAGTGAATAAGAAAAATCGGTTAATTAACAATATTTAATTTTAAAAGCATTGAGCACTAAGAAAATAATCGGAATCATTTGAAAAAATCGGTCAAAAACATCTTAACTCTAGCCTCATTAATGTGGAAGAAAAAAAGAAACTGAAATCTTACTCATTTGGTGGCGAGGAAATTAAGTTTTTTGGGGGGGGAGTAAGAAAAGTGCCGTTTTTTCTCCTTTACACGCAATTTTTTTGTTTTTTCTCTCTATAAAAACCTTCCTCTTGTTTTAATGAAAATATTAAAGGTTAGTACAATTAGTTGAGCCGTTCTTAAGTTTTTCGCTTAGCAACACATTTGGCGATTTATTTTTAGTTATATAGATTAGATTTACATCGATCATATTTTTAGAACTTAAAATATTCATACAATGAATGTCAGAAGCAAAGAAACAATATTCAGAGCAATTCGACTTTCTCTAAAGGTCTCCGAGGATACATTTATATCCTGCCTGTAAATAACATATCTGTGGGTACCTTTTGGGACGTTGTTCATAAACATGAAGGACAACTCCATCAACGGCTGTCAGAGGCGGACTACAATAAGCAAAAAAGCTATGACGCGCAAATGATTGATGAGGGACATGCTTTCGATATTGATGAAAAGAGGGGCGCCTCGTCCTTTCCGCTAGGCAGATAAAAAATTGCCTTTCGATTGTCTAAGATAAGGATTAATTAATCAAAATTTTAATGATGTCATTAATCATTTAAACACATTTTTTAGATTTTTAAGAAATATATTAAAAATTCTTTACTAAGTAATATTTATTTGACTTATACACTGAATGAAATCTTCATCACTTTCTTAAAAGAATACGAAGAAAGAGACAGGAAATTATCTATCCACTTTTGTAAGTCTTTAAGAGGTAAACCACACGTACACAAACAAAGGCCTCAAAAATCAGCTCTAAGAACATATGTTGCACCAATATATGTCTTGATATTCTTAGATGAAATATTAAAAGTATTTAAATATATTATACAATTTTACTAAGCAATGCTTCTAATACTCATTCACTCTATAAAAAAATAAATGCAATCTAGACAAAGTATAAAAAGCAAATTTATATTAAATTTAATGTATCTGATTTATGTATAAAATTTGTGTTATTATGTTGTGACTAATGGCACTTGCCTTGGCCAAGCCCCCACTGATACGATATGCAGATGATTTAAGCCTACGAAATGCGTCTCTTTTTTACAAGTAGCGTCATCTAGGGCCAAGCGTACGACTTACCTACTCACAACCCTTTTTAGGGGGTTGACTCCATTCATTCATTCATTCATCTCATATCGTAATTTAGGCCTGGAACTGAGAACGATCTCCTCTGACCCAGTACCCCCCAGTAGCATTACTCTCGACATGGAGGACTTTGCGACCACGAGCAGGTTTAACGAACGCTAGTCGCCATACACCCGGGGAATCTTTCGGCCGGTGAGCTTCGAACCCGTAATCTAAGGAGTACGTGTCCAACACTCTACCAACCAGGCCATCTCGGCCCTTGTATTAAATTTAATCAAGATTAAATTATGAGAACTAAATGAGTTCTTCTGAAAGTTTTTTTTCTTTGTTGCAGCAAAATTGAATATTAATATTTGTGTGGTTCATACATGTGATAATGTTGCTTCAGATGCTTATTGCTTTACTTGTTTTCTACATTCTTAAATTTTAAACGCTATCTCTTGTTTGAAGTATTAAAGTTTTGTTTAATAATTCAATTGGCTTTATTTTACTATAAGTAAGCATCTAATTACAAATAAAATTTAATTTTAAAAGTACCTCAAATCGTGGTGTGTTTTTTTCACGAGCACAAGTAGGTTCATAACAATTAATAGTAGTTTAAAATTTCAATTAAATAATGTGTGATTTGTCTAAAAGCTTGCCATAAAATTTTATTTTTTACAAAACTGGACTAATATAAAATCACATATTATTTTAAGCTTACATAGTATCGTTCATTTTGCTGTGCACCCTAATATTTTGTTTATATCTTTTATTCTCCCAACTGTATCTTGCAAAAGAGCAACGATGTTTAATAAAAACACTTCTTTAATAGAATATCGTTTGTTTTTGTTTTGGCTGTTAAATTTTAGTTGCAAATATGACTAACATTTACCACATTTTATTAAAAACATATTTTGTTTTGGAATCAGCTCAATATGGAAAAATAAATCAAATGACCAGGAAAATGGAAGAAAAGCTAGTATAAAACATTAGTTTCAAAAATAAAAACGAATTTTAATTTCATTGTAAAATATGCATTTCAAGTATTTTTTTAGAAATTAATCAAAAATAAAAAAGGTATGCAGTAAAATAATTAATTTTTAGTATTTTAAGATACTTTAAAAATTAATTTCGTGCTATAATACTTTCCAAATTTATCGCAAAAAATAACATTTCACTAAACTTTTAGTTAAAATTTCAAAATTATTTATCTCAGAAGCACATTTTTATTCTCCATGCTATGCATTGGCATCATCTGATAGCTCTAGAAATTAATTAAAAAATAGAAACATTAGGTAACAAAGAACGGTCTGTCGTGCAGAACATACACACTTTTTCATCTTTTTTTATAAGTAGAGATCATAGATAATTATAGCATTTTAAGCGATAAAAGGTCTTCATTTTTTCTTATTAACAACTCTCAAAATGATTTGATTAATGTAATTAGTAAAGTCAGAGGTAGAGCTAGAGCTGGAACAATCACTGTATTAAAAGAAAATAACATTAAATAAAAAAGATTAAAATGAAATCTTCTACGTACATTACAATGTCTCATGTCAGAACATCGTTTCTTGAACGGACAAGCACCACGTGCTCGTGCAAGTTAAAAGATATTTTTATTCACTTTAATCGTTTTATTGAATGAGTCACAAGATTGCAAAAGATCCAAAGAACTTTCTCTCGCATTTTATTATTTGGAAAAATATCGTGTTTCTTATTTATTACATTTCATATAATCAGGTGCTCAAAATGACATTTTTCTAGGTTTTTTTTGCTGTAGTCATTAACTTATTTTTTTAATCAGAGTTTTTGTAAATGCAATGCCAACGCGTTATTAAAACCTGACGTTTTGAAATGCTCGTGCAAATAATAAAATTTTAATTTTTCACCTATGTTTTTTTCTATTTTTCGCTACTGAATTTTTGTTGATGGCAAAAACTTCATCCCAAGAACAACATCATGTTCATCGGTAATTCATTGCATAAAATAGCGATTATCGATGCATAAAACTACTAAATATTTAGGTATTAGCAATATACTAAAAACTAGTTAATCTGGATTAAACACACACCCATACAATCCTTCCATCACATCCTTCCTATTAACTTGAAATTTAACTTGCTCTCTGTCTATGTAAGAAATGTCTAGGGACTCGACTTTTACCAACCCGAAAAAGAAGTAAAAAAATGGAGACAGCGAAGAAGTTCACTTAAGAAATCTCATCCCTTAGGTTTCGACTAAAGAAAAAACTCACTGATAAAACTCTTAAGTTGCTTTCCAAAGAAAAAGTTTTGGCGAAAGAAACTGATAAGACCCTTGATGAATGAGTCGATAAGGTTAAAAAACTCGTGTTCTAATGGAAACAGGAGGATTCGGAAGAAAGTGAGGTTTCACAATGGCGTCTCTTGACAAAAGGAAAAACATCTTTCACATGATTTGTGATTAGTCTCTGTCAGTCATAATTTTATTGGAACTGATTTTTGTTTCCTGATTTGATAAAATTTATTGAATTGCCAAATAACCAAGAAAAAATTATAAAATTTGAAAGCACAGCTTAGAAAAAGGTTTTTTAAGCTTTTACTTATATAAATTTCCTAGGTTTAAAAAGGACTTGATAGAAGTAAAGGGGAAATTCATTGTAAATTTTGAAATTTTGCCTGTGTTTTATTTCCCAATTAAAGTTTTGAAAAAGCAGCAAAAACAGAGCACTGGGAAAAATCATTTAAATAAATTGTATTTTGTTTGTATACATGTGTTTCATAAAATGGGAAATTTTGTTTGTTTGTTTGTGTGTGTGTGTGTGTGTGTGTGTGTGTGTGAAAAGCTTTAAGTTAATACTATTATATTTTTCCCAAAAAATATATAATAGTATTATCACCCATATTATATATTTTTTGGAAAAAATATTTACATTATAAATAAAATTCGATATATGGGCAAAATATTATTATGTAAATAATCCGTTCTTTTTTTAATGAGGCGTAATCGAAATTGTCCTGAACAATAAAATCTGCGTTTTCGCATCGTTCTTCTAAGAATTTTCCTTACAAAAGTTTATTATTATTCATTTTGTAATCAATACGTATAAATTATTAAAAATTATACCTTTAAAATTTAAAATGAATTTTTAAATAGAAATGAAATTTTAATTCGTTGATTTAATTAAGGTAGTAACGTTATGTTATAAAATGTATTTAAAGGCTTGATTATTAGATGATTAAATATTTCATTTCTTCTCCTAGCCTTTTGCGTAGATTAAATTCTTACACGAAAGGAAAAATGAGGTACTTTTTTATGATGTTAATCCCTTTAAAATCATTTAACTCGCTTTCATCTTGAAATTGATCCGATAGATTTTTTTTAATATTAACTTTTTATTCTCCAGTCAATTTTTTTTAATCCTTTCTTCACACTTTTAGAGAAATGAAGTAAGCTTAAAAGGATTTTAAGAAGCATGTGGTAACAGATCAAAAATATTTCATGAAATGTCAGGCAAAGGATTATGATTAAGATAAGTACGTTGGTGAAAAGCGAGATGAAATGCTAACACTGTTTATCTGTCCTTTCAATAATTAGATTAAAATATTCGATGCTAAGATTCACGCTTGAGATTCGACCATCTATTTAATTAAATTATCTTTTTAATTACTATTTCCTAAATGCAAGAGGGAAAATTGTCGTCTATATTAAAAATAATATGAATCATTAATGATTAACGAGGCAGCTAATACATTATGATAAATGTGTAAGACAAGAATAGAAAAATTCTTCGATTATTTTTTCTTATTGATACAGTAAAATTACTTTTATGTATATCATATTTTATTTTGCCATTCAAAAATAAATAAAGTTAGTTACTAAAGAATTACTGTCTTTATTATTTTAAAACAACACAAGAACAAATCGTTTAAATATAATCAATGCCTTTTTTGTTACTGCTTTTAAACCATAACATATTTACAAAATTCTCTGGAAAAAAAAACAGAGAAACAATTTTAGTACAGTTAAATAATCTAAACATTATTATTTTGATAAAATAAAATATGAAATTCTTTAAAATAGGTATGAATACAAATTTTATACAGTTTTCATACATATTTTGGCACTTTTTTCTACATGTTTTTTTTTTCAAAATTAATATATTATTAAGTTCATCAAAAACACAATCTATACTACTATTATAAACGTGAGAGTTTGGATGGATGGATGATGTGATTCAATCACGCCAAAACAGCTGATCAAAATTGGATGAAATTTAACACTGAGATATATTAGAGTCTTGAGAAGAACATAAGCTAATATTTATTCCGGTTAATTGAGTGTTTAATTTTTTATTAATTAAAACTAACTTTTTGACCAAAATTCTTCTGTTGCAGTGCATGAGTTTCGCACTTTAAATGTTTGTTTCTCTTGAATTGTTTCCAATAAACTGAATATGGTTATGATAGTAAAGACAATGATAGTATAATCTAACAAAAGATTTAACATCCATTTAGTTTAGTTAATTAACATCGCTTTCATATACTACTCAAGAATTATTGTGAAACATACCTTTGAAATTTAAAATAAAGAATACAGTGTCTTTGTAACCTTCTACACTAAAATTCAAATCCAAATGAACGTAATAAACTTCCCACCTTTCTTTAATCGGGTAATATTCATTAACTCTCATTACCCAATATATTTCTAAATGAACACTTAAAGAATTTCTTGCAGGAAATAAATACACCCATTTAATAAGCACATTCCATTCTTGCTATCTCAATTTCTAAATAGCCCTAATAATACATTAAAAGCGAAATTGTGGATAATCTCATAAGTTACACTGTAATAGCATTCGTAAAGTGCTATGTTCCGTGCTGTGCTTTTAGGAGTAATCAATTTTAAATCAAGTATGTCTGGCTACAGCACTTAAAAAGGTCATTAATGAAATAGTTGTAATTCCTGATTAACTTCTGATATCTTAACATGCTTATTTTCATCTTAATTCTTAATAAGTTATTACGTGACACATTTTCACTTTTTCTGAATTTATATAATTTCATTCATTCAAATTCATTTTCAGATTTTGAACTAGTTTAAATATATGAAAGGCTAACTGTCAAGAAAATTAATTTGGAAAATGAACAAATTTTAAATTTAGAAAAAGGATTTTATATCATAGTGTCTTCTATCAGAATCTGTTATTTATAAATAAATTTTATCTATTCCTAGAAAGTTTAGATATTTCGCATCGCTTTGTGAACTTTTTCCATTACCAAGTACTCACTGAATCTTTCACTAATAAATATTGAGGGGAATGCCATTTTCCTTAAAAAATAATTTCTATTTTTACTTTTAAAGATTAATCAGAATCTTAATGTAAAACTACTTAAAAGTGAAAATTTTTCCACCAAACATGTCAATATGTAGCCGGTGAAATATTCAACTGTATAAGCATAGAAGGAAGTAAAATGACAATTGAAATCAAGGAAAGTTTACTATATATAAGAAGCATGTTTTTTAAACGAACACATGTCCATTTTCATTAGATGGATGCAAAGTTATTTTTGTTTCAGCGTTTGCTTTTTTTAATGTTTAATACCTTTTACAATATCATTCAAGCAAATACTTAAATAAAACATTTCTTACTTTAAAGCATATGTATATTTTGTAGTTTTTTACAGTATTTATATCTGTTGTGCTAGCTTCATAAACCAGATAACATCTACGATACATATGTAATTACTTTTGTATAATGTTTATGCTACTCGGTTACAAACCACAAGATTAGAAGTTCAGCCTTAGGGAAATCCGCATCCGATAAAATAGGGGCCATGCGACCTTGAATAAAGTAACATTTGTACACAGATTCGTACAGTTGTTGTGCCACCCTCTACCGGCAGCAAAAGTCGTCAGGCGCATTAAATATAACTGCCAACATCAGCATCAATGCGCTCACCATATGTTTGGCGCAAATGTATCATTCATCTCACAACTGACTAACGGGTGGGAAAGAACTTTGTGGAAGCCTCATAAGCCATATAACATTTACGACTCATAATTACTCCTGTATTATGGTTATGTTACTTGCCCACAAACTTTAAGAAGGAGAGCCTGGTCCAAATCTGTTGTAAGTATTATGAGTCGTGTGCAGATCTAAAATGCTGATAAAAGTTTTAAATGCATTTTCTGTTAATAAAGTAAAAAGTTATTTAAAAATTATTGAATTCATATAGCATTAAATAGTTCATAAAAGGTACTTGAGAAATATATACTTATATCAGAATTCATTTATTAGTCTATGAAAGCAGAAATGAGACTGAAAATGAGTAGCTGTAACAAAAAAAGTCATTATTTTATTGTTAAAGGAGAAAAAAAATATAAAAATCATTACACCCTTAAATTCATGCCCAGCAAAGCAATGAAAATTCACAAAAAAAAAAAAATCAATTCCAAAAACAAAAAACGTTTTATCACATTTTCAAAAATCGAAACCAGTCGACCAAATCATAGCTCACAACACTACGATGCATCCAATTATCCGATTATCGCCAACAAAATAAACTTCCCATCTCCTCCAAAAATCTCAAGTAATGGAAGCAACCAAGAGAATAAAATTTTCAAGCGTTCGATATTTCATAACGCAGCTTGTCGTAATTCTAACAGTCAACAGACGGTCTTCATAATAACCCATTTCAGACGCAAACTTTTCCTATAGATTGCGATAAGGAAGACGGGTCCATAAAGCTCAGGGGGGTGGAAAGACACTTTATGGGGCTCATAACTCGTCCATTGTCTCTAGCACATTTGCCTATGAATAGGAAATCTGTGTCCACGCGATAAAGAAAGCTCGTTTCGGTTGCAGTAAATAAAATATTCTTTCTTTGCTGTTGTTGCTCGCTCCATAAAGTGAGTCATAGGCTGAGCTCTCGCAGGGACTCGTGTCGTTTCTTCTCATAATGAGGGCATTTTAGAACGCCTGGTGTTATAATAACTTTGGCAGATATAGCGTCAAATGTTGACTATTGATTTCCCAGTTGACACTTTTCGTGTCTTGCACAATCAAGCGTCTATAACATTTGCTTTCAATTGGATTTCCCCTAAATGAGTCAGCAGAGAATGGATATGCCAAACTGTCTTCTCTTTTCAAAATATATTGAAATGAATATTTTAATTTTCATGATAATATCCGATGATTCTTATTCTGCATCAGGAGATTGGTTCAATGGATAGCGAATTATTTCATCCTTAATTAAAAATGATATTGGATTCAGTAGATCGTTTTCGAACAGTTGAGTAACTCGGATAAATAAATTATAATAATTTCTTGAAATACATTTGAAAAGTTAATACCACATAAAATTAATTTCGTTCAATCAACTCATGCAAATCCTCTGCAGATTATATGAATGTAACTATAATATTTTTAATTGACTGACCAATGTGTCTGTAAAACTATTTTCTGTATGTATAATCAGCAATGAAGTTCCTTTATTGTTTTTACTAAAACATTTTAATGTGACACATTAGAATTGTTCAACTTTTAAAACTTACAAATACATCTGCAAGTTAAAATAACATTTAAAATAAAATATCAGTGTGCAAGTTAGAATAAAATATAAGTGTTATCTCTCTACGCTCTAGCAATAGATAATTATTCAAAACTTGACTATTATTATCTGGCAGATCACGCTATGTACTGCTGGTGTTTCTTAATAAAATATTTAGATAGTAATCGCATATTAATTACATATGAATATTTTTCAGTCTTATCTCATCTTATATAAATCAGCATTATTTCACAAAATTTTGAGATATCGGATGGTTATTCTCCTATGGCAACAATGTAAATACCAAAAATTTTGGATATGGAGCTCTATGACATCTTCAGCATGAGAACAAGTAGAAAATATCTCTAATAATTAGCTATAAAAATTTTTTCTCTTTGTGCATAAACAGTCATTTTTTTAGTTAAGACACCTAAATAAAAATTAAAAAAACTTATCTAAATGTAAAATTTAATCCAAATCTTTACAATCACTGCCGAAATGTATAAAAAAAGTTTATATATATATGCGAGAATTGCTCGAGATCTAAGATTAAGTATGGCCCAAAAAGTGGTGGTAGAAGAGGGTAGTTCAAGTTTTTTAAGTTGAATTCATTACAAATCTATATCAAAATAGATGTTGCTTTGAAATGAGACATTTCACTTCATTCAAAAAAAGCAAAATCTCTTAGAGCAGTGGATATTTGAGGACAATGTTTTTCTTCAATTTCGATTTTTTTTCCTTTAAAAACTACCATTTCTATAGATTTAGATATGCTAAATGTATTCTTGTGAATAAAAAGATTATTAACACGACGATGCATATGTTGAAAATTATAGGTAGAAAAAAGTAGTTCTGTCTTTGTTCCAGTTATTTGTGGTTCAAAATTAAAGAATTTGTACCAAAATAGTCTGGTGTTCCTTTGAAACTGGGTACAGCTGACATAAGTTTACTGTTTTGAAAGTTTACAACTTAAGTAATCTAACATTTGAGATGCCCAGGCTCTATTTTCTTAAGTTATCGCTTGTGTTCTATAATACCAGGGATTCGGACATCAGTTTTCCTGATTAAGAACACTGGAACTGTTAGTATTTTTATAAGCATATGGACTGAACTATTTATTTTTACCGTTTTCGGTTTAAATACCTGACATAACTATCAGCAATCTTGTAAGTGTGCGCGTGTGAGTGTGCTCTATTTATTTTTATACCGTTTACTATTTATTTTTGGATTAAACCTCCACTCTAAGTTTCTTAATTTCCTTCTGAGAGACGGTCTAAATATGATACAAATAAGAAGAATATGTCCTATTGTCAGCAATTATTTAAGTGTTAATATAGCCCGACTTTATTTAGTTGGATATTTTTTTACCTATTATATGTTTTCTGTTTAAATATTCTAAATATATTAAGTTCAATATTATGAGTTTCAGCCATAAAATAGAGAATTTTCATACATCGCACGTTTCTATGATATGAAAAAAATATTTGCGATAAAAATACACAATTTTAATAACTATGCCAAACGATTTTTATTCTTCCTTTATATTAATTTATTCGATTGTGTAGAAGTCATAACTGTCTACATTTAGCCAAAATGTGAATAACTCTTAGAGATTGTTCTCTTGCAAATAGCAAATCCGCAATGCTATTTTTTTTTATTCCTGTTTTTCATTAGTAGTGGTCTGCTATAAAATGGATTACATTTGTTTCAATTTCGTAGAATTTTAAAAAGCAAACACGACATTTATGAAGTGGCTATTGATTATTAAATGCATGAATGTATCCAAATAAGTTGATTGATTGAATGCATTAAAAATTGAAATCGTATTAAGCAACATAAAGCAAAATTAAAATTCCCAGTTAGAATAAATCCTTTTTTGAACGATGTTCAAAATATATCAAATACTTTTCGCCATACCTTTGCAAAATTTTTAGATAGCAATCTTAATTTCTATAAGACTGATTGAAAACTTCTATTATTTAAATAGTATTAAGCAAAATTCTTTTTTTACAAATAAGTTATGATTGACGAAAATTTGGGATCTATACATTTAAAACTAAGTTTTTCCTGTCCCTATAATAATAAAAGTCCAAGTCTTTTACTGCTTTATGTGCCAGTGCCTACTTGCTTAACTTCTAGGAATGTCTAATTGAATGACATCGGCATGTACAAGGTGCTCCTTATCATGTCAGCCTGAAAAGCTCATAAAAGCAATACAAGTTAGATAAAAATTAAAGGGATTGCCAAGGATTTATTTTTATAGATCATCTTTACAACGAATAATTTATTATTTCCAACTAAGGGTCTCAAAATACAACGAAAGGATTCTAACATTTACCAAATAATTTTTAAATGTTTCGGGTAGTTGCTTGTTTGTTGTTGGCATTCGATGCAAAGATATACACAATATAAATTTCTCTCATCATCAACCAGCAGAAATAATATCCCAGAAACTTTCTCATAATATCTCCAATAAATATACTTAACATTATAAAAATACTAATTGCACTTTAATAGGTTCTTTCATTGGAATAGTTTTAAAAACCAATTATTGTGTTATCTTATGAGAGGTTTTTTTTACTAATAATTGCTGGAATGTTGTTGATGTGCAATTATAAAAATAACGAAAATGTATTTTGAGCACTTTTTCTGATCAATTTAAGCCTAAATCTTACACATAACTGTATTTGTAGTCAAATTATATATTTTACTCTCTGTATATTAAAATCAGTAGCCTCTATGCCTATCGTATAAATATAAATTTAAACGAAACTTTTTTTAGTTGTGATAGAATATCGATTTACAAATTTCATCGTCATAACGAAATTTATAATAACCTTTCATTATTAATTCCTCTAATATGGATTAATAAAATATTCATTATTATTTTTAACTAACAAAAATTTATATTTGATTAATAATAACAAATGATTTTTCTCTTTTAAGTCACATTTTCCTTTTATATACATAGCGATGAAAAAACCATATTTGAAACAAGCCCATGCTTTTTTTTCAAACGTTCTTATCTTCCAGGCATACCGTTGTTTTAAGATCAACAGAAATTTTTTCGTGGACTGGATCCAGATATTATCTGTTCTCATTACCTGTTTGCCTTTAGCACTTTTGGTTTGCACTAGAAGGCATTGATTTCACCTTAAATAGGAATAAAAGAAGGAAAAGAAGATATTTATTTTATTTAATTGTGCAGTAAATTGAATTATCAATGGAATTAATGTAAATCTAGGTTATAGGCAAAACTGAAGGAACCTCATTAACGTGGAATACACAAAATACAAACATTACATACATACAAACATTTTTAATAAACATTAATTTAAAAGAATTGAAAGTCAAGAACAATTAAAGGATTCCTAAAAATGCACTCGTCTTACTCACTACATATCACTTCCACTAAAAAGTGAAATTTCCAAAAAAAAAAAAGTTATTCCCCAAATACTTATTATGAGTTAGGGTTTTTGG
>JAOUZG010022062.1:987116-1018405 GCA_026289955.1 Argiope argentata
TATCAAGGGTACAATTTGCCAGTTGGTATCAAGGGTACAATTTGCCAATTGGTATCAAGGGTACAATTTGCCAATTGGTATCAAGGGTATAATCTGTCATTTGATATCAACGGTATAATTTGTCAGTCGGTGTCAAGGGTATAATTTTTCAGTTGGTATCAAGGGTATAATTTTTCAGTTGGTATCAAGAGTAGAATTTTTCACTTGGTACGAAAAATAAAATTTTCTATTGGTATCAAAAATAAAATTCTCTGTACCGGCTTCCTGACATAGGGTTCACGCGATCTCCCCGTGATATAGGCGTCCCGGATTTGAGTCTCAGTTCAGGCATGGTTGTTCTTTTTCTGTGTTCTGCGAAGTGTGTTAATGCCTCCTCCCTGTTTAAAGGGCTTTGCAAGCGAATGTGACGTATGAAGACGCTAAGCCGTACTCTTGGCCCTATTTGGTACAACAGAAAAAAGAATAGACTTTAACTCGGTCTAAATCTCTAACATATAACTTTCAGGGGTCTTGTAAAATTCCACAAGTCACAACACAGATACAACAGATTTTTCCCCAGGTATCAGTATTTTCTTTTCATCTATTTTTATTAACAGAAGAAAAATTAATGTACAAGCAAAGGGAGACTTAAAGGTAGCAAGCTAATGTCATATTTTGTAATAAATGAGAAACATGTGATAAAGACTTATGCCGATTTCATTCTCCCTGCTCATTATGTTGTTGACTGATAGAATCACTTTTACATTAAAGAATAGACAGATTTCCCACTGAAAAGTTTGCTCTCATATGATATAAAATAAACATTTTTTTTTATTTTGAAGAGTTCAAATAGAGACAGATTTTGAGTAAGTCATTCTCATATGTAAACAGATTCAATAACAAAATTCGTTAGTTAATCAAAAGAAAGATATACAAGGTAGATTCTTAATATTTCGGTGAAATTGTTTGCTATTAAGATTTAATTTTCGAACGTGTTCTTTGAATAGAATAAAATTTTCTTCATAGACGTAAACTGCTTCAAATTTCAAGATATTTCGCCCAGAATAACCCAAATATTTTTAGCGTAATGACATAAAAAGGGAATTTAAGAATTCTTTACAGAATTCTCTTATCAATAATAGATTTAAAATAATAAATCATCTCCGAACTAAATATAGTTTATCTATATACAACAAAGTAGAAAAAAAAATCTCCAGTCGTTCCTATGATCGGTTTTACATTACACAGAATTCCATTCAATCAAATCAGCCTGTTCCGCAATTTAAGACAGTTGTCTTAGTTTTTAATAGGCATTTATATGTATAATTTAGTATTCGATACGTAATTCAGAATCCAAATTTTAATACCTAAATGCAATATTGTATTTAAATGACTGATATGTAAGAATTTATAAATTTTAGTTTAATAACAATTAATGTCAACGATATTTTAATTACAATTTGATACCCTTTTTAAAAATAAAGAAAAAACTCTGCAAAAAAATCGTTTAAACTGTATGATTTACAGATTATAATTTCAACAATCTAATAACACCTAAAAAATTCAATTATATTAATAAAAAATATCCTCTTTAATTCATACAAAATACCTTTTAACATATCCTTTTAATAAAAGAAGTTTGAAAAATCTTCATTGTCCATCCTAAAAAAGGGAGCTATAAATAATGATTTAAAACATCATTTCCAACAGTGAAACTAAACGAACTTATTTACAATTCTCAGAGCTTTTGTTACGAGTTTTGTCAGAATCTAACCTGACTGTGTGTCTAGAAAGAACAGTAAGTACTACTCATGAATATTTATGTTGATGTATATTACACTTTATATTTTTTGTTCTTATAGAACATAAAATGAACAAACATCTCATAAATATAAAGAAGGTGTGGTTCATTCTTCTCTAAAAACTAAATATACTATGTACAATAAGTATCAGCCAGCTGCCTAGAATTTATGCGTGTTTAGATAAATGCGGTTCAACTACTAAATTTTTAAATATTTTAGCTTTAAAAGCTTATAATTAACATTTTGTATGTGTGCATGAATTATAAGAAACAATAATGCAGTATTCTCTACAGGAACACACGTACACTTCCGGCAAATCAAAAAGTTGGTTTGCGTGTCCAATGTAACATGAAAATTACAGTTTTTGTGCAAGAGAAAAGTATTGCTCTACAGAAAATTATCAGCATTTCTCGTAAAATGCTACAAATGAGGGATTTTAATTAAAGTTATTACAGTCTTTATTACTATGCTTAGAATAATATATTGTTAGGAATTCTCCTTTAGAAGAAATCTACGACGAGTTTTATTTACACGAACAGCAAGAGTACTCAGATAAGACAAATACAAATATGACAACTATATACAATCAAGGCGAACACGCTGAAGAACCCTACAATAGCAGTAGCCCAAAAGTAGAAATCGACCACAGAATACACACTATTCGGCCATACAGAATTCAGCAGGAGAATGGATCCTCTGAGCTTCACACTACAATCTCTCCAAGCGGTTGAAATTCTCCACTGTCCCCATGCTTTAGCTGTATACATTTGTCAACTCACTACCACACGACTGACTACTCCTCACAGGACTCTATGCTTTCTCCACAATAAACAGTAGAACTTGGCACACAGCTCTGTTCAGTAATAGGAGGAGTTCTTCGCTGCCACGTCTTCGAACTATAGCATCGTTGCTTCGTTTCCTCTCGGTAAGTGATTTCTTGTCTTCGACTACAATTTCGATTCTGATTCAATTCCTTGATACTTGAAACTGACAGCCTTTTATACTTCCCGGAAGGCGTATCGAGAAGATTTTAGGTGTATCTTAGTGCCTATTAGATGGATCGATAAAATTCTTCAGCTCCAGTCTCCAGCAATATTTATTTTGTCCCCAAAATCACCAAATTCGTCACCAAGTCGCCAAATAATTGCCAAGTTGATCACCATGCTCTAAGATTACTGACGTAACACCCGATCAGCACCCATAGGGCGCATTGTAAAATGATGTTTCTTAGGATGAAATTATTCACGCTGAGAAGCAAAATAACAGGTATGTAACAATATTTAATAGAAAAAGTATAGCTAAAAATTTAAAGTATATAACAATTCTCCAGCTCAAAATAGCTTAGCACAGTGATGTTTTTGGATTTGTTCATCTCATATTTCAATTAAGATATATCCATATTAAAATTACGATATAATAATGTCCGGGATGACCTGTTTGGTAGATCATTGGTCTCGTATTCCTTAGGTTACGAGTTCGAAACTCACCGGCCTAAAGATTCCCCGAGTGTAAGGCGTTTGGCTCTCGTTAAATCAGTTCGTGGTCGCCAAGTCCTCCATATAGAGATTAATATTACTGGGGGTACTGAGTCAGAGGTGATCGTTCTCTGTGCGGGATCTAATCTATGACCTGAGATGTATGAATGAATTTGAATGTTTGTAGTCAGCCCCCTAAAAAGGGTAGTGACGTATGTGTAGCTAAGTCGTACTCTCGTCCCTAGATGGCGCTACGTGTGAAACAAAGAGACGCATTTCTTAGGCTTAAAAATCTGCTGATCGTATCAGCGGAGGCTTGTCTACAGCAAGTGCCATTAGTCACAACATAGCACACGATATAATTATTGAATTCTGTTTATTATTTAGATCAAAAACAGTAAGGTTTACATTTTTTTCCATGATATACAGAAATTGCAAAAAGCATAACTACTATGGAAATGAAAGGTACTTGTGTAAATTGTGCTGAAAATTATTCTTAAACACTTCTTAAAAATAAACAAAAGTATTTGAAAACCAAAAAAAAAATTAAATTCCTGTGATATCAAATTGAATTTTTTTAAATTTTTTAAAGTTGTAAGCAATGATATGTTTGAAAGTTAAGAAAAAAATATTTGAAAAACTTTTTTAGGTTATTTGTTTTCAAAAAAATGTTTTCCATCAATTTTAATCATGTTTATCAAAATTTACAGGAATCAATACCACCTAAGAATATTATCAAGATAAAATCAGTTTTTTTAATTAGTGAAAAATAAAAAAAAACACCAAATATTTTTTGTTTTATTTATATTAACTTCCCAATTCGAAGTAGCGTCAAGATAAGTACCTCTTAATTAGGAGTCTCATTATTAAGAGGAGACTTGAGATGATATTACTTCATCAAATATCCAAACCAAACAAACTACAGAAAGTGTGCATATTTATAAGCAGAAATACTAATGAGAAAATTTTTACTGGGATAGTTTATGAACAAATTATTTTTAAACTCTTGTTTCCAGTTTTTCAAGAACCAGCAATAGAAAAAAATGATAAAATAATTTTAAAATAAGACAAGAACGAAAATGTTTTAGATGGATAAAAAAATCTTCATAGGATTAGTATTGTTAATCTGAAAGAAAATATTTTTGACATTTACCTTCACTATTTGAAACAAATGAATTCATATTACTGAAGAGTACTACCACTTCCTTTAATTTTAATAAATTTGATAACAGGTGATAAATATTACATTAACCTTATTACAATAATGATGACGTCTCCACTTTACAATGGAAGAAGGAGTGCAGTAGCTTCTGAGGGTATGGAACCCTGAGCACCCGAGGGAAGACGCCTGACTTCTAACTCATATGAAGATGATACATACACATCACATTCGCTTGGACAACCTTTTATAATGGTGGGGGGGACAGTTACTCACCTCACAGATAGAATACAGAAACACA
Organism: Argiope argentata; assembly: GCA_026289955.1. Taxonomy (NCBI): domain Eukaryota; kingdom Metazoa; phylum Arthropoda; class Arachnida; order Araneae; family Araneidae; genus Argiope; species Argiope argentata. Next base: position 991,833 of record JAOUZG010022062.1, read on the forward strand.
ACTATGTCCTCTTCGAGACTCGAACCCGTTACGCCCAGATCATGAGGAAGACACGCTACCTCTGTGCCAAGATGTCGGCACCTTATTACATTAAACCTTCAAAATAATTATGTATATATACCTTTTAATAATTTTTAAACATAATTTAACTGTAATTTAAATATATGTTTTAATGGTATTATTGACGAGGTTGAAAGCCCAATTTTGTACTCAGTAAATCATTGAAGCTATTAGAATTATCAAACGTATTGTTATCTCCTGAATGAATGCATAAGAATAATCTATAAACATTGGGCTCCCTATTCAATTAACCTGATTATATTCCCCTGATGTTTCAAGTCCCATGGGAGGTACTTAAAAATATATCAGGCTCTTATCTCTTCGAATGATCCTTAATTGCTCCATACTACTTGCCAAGTCATGTTATTATATTGTTGTTTTTAATTATCGATTTGTTCAGTAGAAAATTAATTAGAAGTTTCTTGCAGTTTGTAATAAGCGTTTTATATACAAATAGTGAATAAAATTGTTTGATATTGTTATAAAGATAAATTAAAATTTCTCGTATTCTTATCAAGTTAGAAACAATATCAACCAGTCATTTATCATTAAAAATTACTATTGTTAAAAAAAACGCTCAAAAACATACTTTTGTCTGAATATTAAAATAAATGTTATCCCTAAAAATATTAATCATATAATTCTCTCAAATTTGCTTCAAAGTGAAGCTACATGTATGGAAATAATTATTAAATTAATTACTTAATTGTTATTTAGTTACTAAACATATTAAATGAGTGTATTTCTGATAAGAATACAAACGCCCGAAAAATTTCAAACTTTTGGCACATTAGAAGACGAGTAGAGAGGAAATTCTATTCCAAAACCCCGTCTTTACATATATGACACTATATTTATATAAAACCGTATAAGATTTATTTTTAAAACTTAAGATATTATTCGATTTATGATTGTTCTTGGTTTCCTTAATTCTCTGTATATATTATAAATTGTAACAAAATATTTAATTAAATTTTTAATTTAAAACATTTAATAAAAATTTTTAAAAATGATTTTAAACTTTAATTTGCCTAAAAATTTTAAAACTGTCAAAAAAGTTCCTAAATTGTTATGAGCCTCGAGTATACATTAAAGCGTTAAAATTAAATTTATGAACAATATAAGTTAGAATAAAACTGTAGAAATGTCATTCTAAAATTATATGATCACAATTCTGCAAATGGAAAGGGAATTTATTTGTGCTATTGTAAAACAAATTCATTTAGTAATGAAATGATCATATAAAATAGGAATACATTAATTAAATATGAATTTAATTTTCAACCAAAGGCTTAAAATATCATGTATAATTAAAGCAATAATATATTTTTATTTTAATTGTTCTAGACATTTTATTAGTATAAAAGTATTAAAATGTAAAACTTCATAGAGTATAAAACAGTAAATAGTATAAAAATATAAAACTTCAAATTAATCATATTGACGATAACTTAAAGATATGAAAATATTATATTCGTCATCTGTCATGCTCAATTGTACACAATTTTAGAATATTTAAAGATTTGGAAGCGAAGAAAAATCCGTTTATAAAATTGCTTCGCAATAAATGAGACAAAATAAATGGAAGTATATGCAGAATAAATCTAAAAATTAAACTATTTCGATATTTAACTTGCATATTCACCCTCTTTAAATAGGAAAATGAAACAATAACAAACCCATATTTTTAATTCTAAACTAAAATTTTGAAATTTGTGATCTAAAACATTTATTGATTGAACATTATATATCCAAGAAATATTTTTGGTAGTACATTAAGTACATGAATTTTTAAGTCGGTATATAATAGATTTTTGTTCTCTAAAGGTTTCCTATTAGATATTTTATTTTTAAAAAATGAATCATTTTATGATGTTTTAAGAAAAATATTGCCGAGAACTCCGCTTTTGACAAATATTAATATACTTAGCTTTACTTCAAAAATAATAATTATAAAATTATTTCGTCATATAGCCAAATTCACTGCATTTTAGATGAATAATCCATTTCGAATATGAATTTTTATTAAAAGAATTTTCCTTGTGCCGTTGTTCAAAATGTAATCCTACTCTTCTCATGGGCAGACAATATTTCTGCATCAGGAATTCCTCATCTAATGGTTAAAGTTTCCAAAAACCATTCAATGAATAGAGAATCATGCATTCCTTCTGAATAAAGTAACATATTCAACTTTTTCTATCAAGTTCTCAATTTTATGAAAGACTTCAAATATAGCATATGTCATTATTTTCTCTATAGTCGCTCTTTAGCATCAAATAATTATTTGCTTTGACCACTATTGAAAAAACATATTAGGAACAAGATTGTTTTTAGCACAGCTCCAGGAAGTGGCTTAATGAGTAGGCTTATGATTTCTATTAATTCGAAATGAACGAATTGTTCTTGCGATATGTTTAGTATTTCAATAAATATGATTATGTTATATAGGTTATCCGTTGCATATTCATATTTTAGGTCGGTTTTGAATCTATAAAGCTTTAAGTTTAAAGTCTATATAACCAAGATATATATACCCAATTTATATGCCAAGATATAAAGCCTATATAGCGAAGATTTAATGTCAAATTATCACTTTCTTTGCTCGGTAATGGAGGCACTTTTGTTAAGAATAAGAATGAAATGACGAAATGAATATATTTTCAGAAGATAAGAACATGATTTATTTCATACCAAGATGATACAGTTATTCTTGAAATATTCATAGCATAATTACTATGGTGATTACTTGATGATTTATTCGCCTTTAATAATTTTTTTTTACTTTACTGGCATCAGAAACTTTGTTTCGGTTAAAATACGTAGATATTATACATAACAATCTATCTTATCAAGTAAAGATGTAATTTATGTAATTTGCAATTGAAGAATTGGCCCTCATATGAATCTATAATAGATTGATGATTGGTTGGCCCATTTGAAAAAATTCTAATAGATAACTGATCACCCCCTATTTATTTTAATTAGTAGTTCTTTATTAATAAAGATTAAAAATTTTATTATTTACCAGAATAATATAGATACAAGGACTTAGAAACCAAAACACAAATTGTGAGAAAAATATACTGAAACTCCATGGATCTTCTGGAGTTTTTTTATCATGTCAAAACATGAGGTTTTTGGCGTCAACAAAAATAGGCAAAAAATAAAAAAAGTAACTCATAGGAGGAAAATAAAAATTTTATTATCTGCACGAACATCTCAAAAAATCAGCTTTTAATAAAGTATTGCCTCAAAATCTCAGATTTTTTTTTAAAAAAAGTGAATGACTGCAGCAAGTAAAACCTAGAAAAATGTCATTTTGAGCACGTGTTTATATGAAATGAAATAAATAGAAAATGTGATATTATTTTAAACCATAAATACGAGACAAAGTGTTTCGGATCGTTTGCAATACTAAAGTGACTCATTCAGAGAAACAATTAAAATGAATAAAAATATAATTTAATTTGCACGGGAACGTGGTGATTGGCCGTTCAAGAAATTATGTTCTTACATGATACATTGAAATTTGCAGAGATTTCATTTTAATCTTTATAATGAAATTTAAAAAGATATCATAGTTTTTTTCAATCGTTGAGTTCATGTTATTTTCTTGTGTGCTATACTTGTGCAAAAATCAATCTCTATGCAAAATCTGAGTGGAAGGTGCAATATTTGTGTCCCTTTTCATTATCATTGAACTTAATTGACTCATTACACTGGGGCATTAACGTAATTTTCCTCTCTTCGGACCATAATGAAAAATGATCAACATTTGCTGAGAAGTTAACTAGTGCTTTCCTTCCCTTTCAAATTTAATTAAAAACTTTGAATCTCGAAAAAAAATTTCCTTGGAGATTTATGTGATTGGCACTTTAATGGGCTGGATTGGAGAAGTAATACTTAGAGGGTGGAACTGCCTTTCTTTACAAAAATAAGGATTTGGCAATCTAGTTTAGTATCCTCATGGGATGTTTTGGGTTGATGACATCTTTAGTCCTCCCCCCTTTCTTGAGGACTACTCTATTTAATTACATTGCATAATCTATTGGAGAGGATTGGATTTTAGGAACCATTATCATTTCGATTTTATCAAAAGTGGGTGACAATTGATTAGTTAAACATCAAAAAGTTGTCTTTATTGAATTTTAAAATTTGGGCAAGAATTTAATACTACACATTAATTACATAACAGTAATTCAGAAAATAAACAACTATTCGTTTCAGGATAGTGAAATCAGCATTTTCCGATGCTTGTTCTTTGCTAATGATGAAACACAGCAATAAGAGAGGTTATAACACCTCCTAATTATACAGGATAAATAAATTGAATTTCCCCTAATACTAAATGTAAACATTTCCCTTTTCCCTTTTTACAGATACAAAACCCTCGCATTCTGACGCATGCGCAAATGTACAAGTTCAAGTATTCGAAAATAAGCAGTACAAGATATATACGGAGGTAATGCAACACAAATTAAAATGTGTGCTAAGGTTCATTAAATGCTAAGGCAAGAAATCAGCAAGTGGAATTTTCATAGTTCAATCATTTGCAAATGTAAACCAAAACTGTAGAAAGGGGAAGTACACTAAATTATATAATTTTTGAGTGTAAAAATATTTTTCAGAAACTGCGATTCATTATACTAAATTTGTAACGTTCATGGACACGAAAAAAAAACCATTCAGAACCAACAGTGGAGGTAGATAAATATGTTTTTGGTTTGTCATAACTAAAAAAATTTGTAATATTACCTTTGGTTGATCTTTCATGATTCACCCATAAAAAAAATTGGCAACATATGAATAACAGTTCTTTAGAACGTTAAACTAGGGGCTTCATACTGCTTGATGATGATAACATGGCATTTTAGATAGAAATTTATTTTCTTGACAGAAAATCTTGTTAATCTTTTTAGTTTTTTTTTAAAGTATTGTTTTTTATATAATCGTATATTAACATTGTATACCCTTTTCAGTACTGTTTCATGCCTTACATTATTGTTAATCTTTTTATTAAGCATTATTGTTAACATTTTTTCACTTCTAGACATTGCCCTTTTTTATTTTATTATAAATTGATGTAATTATTTTGATTTTATGAATGTTACGCAGCTTAGCCAAAAATGGCTTTTAAGCCATAAAAATAAAAATAATCCATTGATAGAAATCCTTTAAGGAAAACATCGTTTGCATGCTGATTATATCGAAAAACAACATTGTAGATTTATTATTTATAATAGAATATGAAGAACAACTCTTTCACAAATATCTCTAATTGATCACAAAACAGAACTTATTTTTTTAATTATCTAGTATTATCTCATGGGAAATTAAAACTTTAAAAATATGACGGCTTTTCAAGATTTTGTTGTGATTCAGGTTTACCAGCAATTACTATAACATTTCTAATTATAAGTTTTACATTAATATTATAAAATTCCGAAAGATTTTCTTGTTTTAATGACTGGGAAATATTTTACCCGAGTTATCTTCACAAACAATGGAATTTTCTAACTTCAAATGCATTTTAATTTCGGTAGAATAAGTAATACACACTACTTTCTCCAGCGCATATAAGTCTACGTAATCAATGTCACTTAATTATTTTTTATTCCATATGGCATACAAAAATCAATCCAATTTACTTAGCGCAGTAAAAGAATATTATTCTGTAAGAATAATATTATTAATAAAATATAGAAAATCAATATGATCTCCGCTTTATTTAATTATAAAAATGAAATTGTATTTCATTTTAAAACAGAATGAAAGAAAAAATGATAATTGAATTTACGATCACAAATAAAAGTGAAAAATATTTTTTTTTCTGATTATTTTTTATTTATATTATTGAACTAAGCATATAAATATTTTTCTTCATATTAAGTAAAAAAAAAACAGGCAGGCGAAGTTTGAAAACTAGTTTCTTTCTCACTTAAAAAGCAAATAGAAACTTTTGGCAGTTATCAAAATTTCCGACAAATTTATCGGTCGAACTATTTTCCTTTCCTGGCTGTTAAGGCGTATAAATGACTCCTTAGAGTTTTTTTTTCAATCTTCCATAAATAAAAGGTGAACTGTAAACATCACCAGCAAGTGAATCCAAACCGAAATCATCATTTTATTGAGTTGGCTACTTTCTACCGGAAAGATACTTAGAAAACAATAAAAAAAGAGAAATTTCTTTCGCACCATTTTCAAAATGTGATGCCATTTTGAAAAAAAAAAAAGGCAATTTAAAACCTTGATCATTTGACCCAACAGGCGGCGACTGAATGTCTGTTTTCGATTCTCAAAATCGATTTCCCTCGGACTCTTGCTCATTTATCTTCACTTCCTAAAATTTATTCCTTCAGGGCTTATACTAGTGCTTTGATTAAAGGAAAAAAAATTGCGATTTTTTTTTTATTTATCCAAGTTCTCATCTTAGAATGATTGATTATCTTTTAGATTGAAGCTTTCGGCCTACATTTTGTGCCAAAGAAGATTGCAGAATAAGGTTTTCTTTCTTTTGTTGTGAGCGACTTCTAGATGTGCAGTTTCGGATCCCCTAAGGCAAGCAATTTGGGAAAAGCTTTCGGGAGGGGGGGAGGGTTTTTTTTTGCTACCTGACATTATGGAGACATGACTTTTTAATCCAAGGTGCATGGTCTAGCGATTAGCTGGGAGATGAGTTGTTGTTGTATAGTTTGGAACTTTCAGGTTTTAACATATCAAGAATACCCATTGGCCAGTTGTAGTTGGCATGGACTTTATTCAGTCTTTGGATGTGCTGAATTTTCCAGCTTATTTTTCCTGAGAAAAGCTTTAAAATATCTATAGATAAAATTCTAATTAAATAAACTATTTCAAAGGCTTTTAATCGTAGAAGATCACTTCACAAGGCATTCGTTCACATACTAATATCTCTACCAATTATCTATGCTAGATTTAAAGCTAATACTCCGTTCTTCAAATGTATCCGATAAGAAGAAAATATAGTATGATATATCTACATTGTCTTTCAATTTGCTGAAGTGCAGACTATATCTTAAAGATATCGTATGAATGTTGCTAGGCATTTTGAGTTTTTCAAAAGTAATAATTTGATAAAGTAATAAAAGATAATTTGAGATAAATCCATAATCTAGATTCAAAACTGGTTTTAGGAATTTTGTGTTCAATACTATTTATGCCGGTATCTAATTGGTAATGTGAAATAGAATTCAGTTTAGCCTTCTATAATTGACTTATAATTATAAGTCTACTGCTAATTTTGGTATCGACATAAATAAAATAATTTATCTGATACAAGGATATAAATTGAGGTAAATATACAATAGAAAACTGAATGGTTTACGAATTTAGAATTCAGCCTGCCTTGTCACGTTTGTAATTCGAAATAGAACTTATTACAATTTTTTGAACAATACCCCAATTATAATGCCTTAGAATGCACTTTTAATCAAAAACATTCACTTCTGAAAATGAATGTATTGCCGTAATTACACATGAAAAACAGATTGCAATTTTGGAAATATTCATAAAGAGACGAAAATAGCGAAGGTTACGAGTTTAATGTAAAAATGCTTTTAATGTTAAAAAAAAGTATTCTAAAGTTTAAGCAATAATTCGGTATAGCTGTCTTCAATTCTGGCATGTAACTCATATATTGAGACCATGGATTTCATTTATTTATTTGTATCAGGGTATATGAAATAGCTCCATTTGAAAAAAAATATTTTTAACACTACTTTCTAAATGAAAAAAAAAATCACAACATTAATAAAGTATTAGTATTCTAATGATTCTTACATTTATAATTACTTCCAATAGCGAATTAGATAAAATTTTAAATAATTAAATGATTACAGAGAAATAATATATTTAAGAATCTATTTAGAAGATTTTCATATCAGAAATAACTTTCAAAGCTCCAAAACATTTTCCAGAAATCGGTTAAACATTTAAAAATTGGGGAGGATCGACTTTACATTTTTTGCCATCATCATCTGCCAAAGTCTCATCCGTAATTTTTTCTAATCTACTCGTATTCAAGCCTCGATATGAAATAAATACGAGGGTCGTTTCATGATATTATCAAGTGTGTTTTAATTAGACTAAATGCATTTATATTAAATTCATGCGATATATTTTATAATTTCCCTTATTTATTTTATTATTTTTTTATTCTAAAAAAGCTATTGTTTTGCAATATGGTTACAAAAGTGTCCGCTAATTTCTATCTGTACATAATTATGATTACAAAATCGTTTTAGAAGAGTTTCATTTAAAAACTCCTTCACTAAAAAGAGATATTCCATATTAATAGATTCTGCGTGAGTAAATCTTGAGCAGAGTAAGGATATTTGACGGAAACGGATTTCTACCACGATTTCTTTTGGCGGAAAATCATCAATCTACCTCTAGACTTTTGATAGATATCAGGAATCAGAACTTAGCAGTTCAGCCTATAATTAAATCCTAAATTGTAAGAAAACCCATAAGTGAATTGTCTCAAAATATTCGAAACAGACTTCATTTTTTTAAAAATGGAGGATTTTTATGCATCTGCAGTATAGCTATATTTGATCAATTAATCCAATTCGTATTAAATATACAATATCTTGCAGTGATGGACTAAATACCCGTTTAGAATATAAAAATCCCCTAGAATGTATCTTTCAGAATGAAAAAAATAGAACACAACATTCAAATATAAAAAAATAATGGGTATTTGCGTATTAGACCGTCGATCTTCTCCAAATTTGAAGGTTTCGCCAATGAATTACTGAACCGCCAATAACGTCAAAAAACCGCCATTATTTAAAAAAAATTCAAAACGTAATTGTTGTCCGCCATTTTGTTGGTTTTGTTGGAGTCGACGGCTAATCGCCAAATTTGAATCCGCCGCCAATGTGTTACTAAATAGTAGGCGTCGACGGTCTAATACGTAAGTACTAAATACAACAACTCACGCTTATTCAGCCTTTCTGCAATGCAAAGACAGCTATTTTTATGAAATCAAACATCAAAACTTCTTAACCTTAATCCATTTAGAAGCAACGCATCTATGAAAGAAAACCAAACCTATTTAAAATCCACTAGTCGTCTTTCGTTGTGGCAAATAAAACCTCTTCCCTAAAACACCATAAATGACATACTATCCAGATGAAAACGATAATATATTCAACAAACATCTAACACAGACCGCTTGATAAAGATTATAACATCGAGTTTGTAGAAGTGTGAATCTTCATATGCCAGGCTGTTTTAGCAGAAGATTAAGTATTCGAGTAATTGTATTCGAGATTCTGACTCTCGAAGATTTCCCCCGAGTCACGTGAGAGCAGATGAGTAACCGTAGCAGATTAATGGTTGGCGATAACTTGGTAAGAGGCTTCCGACGTGATTATCTTCACAAGTGAAGAAGCGCATGGCACGTAGATAGGTCAACAGTGGAAACCCTATTGTCTGTATTTCACGGAGATGAGGAAAATAATTAATGGAAGAGCATTATCTCCAAAAAATTGCAATCATCTTGATTTCTTTGCTTTGATGGGAAAAGTTTGATTAGTTCTGCTTGAATTGATACCTCGAAATCAAAAATATATATTCTATATATATAAATAATAATAAAGTTCAATATTAACCCAAGAAAGGTAACCGTTAAAAAACTAACAAGAATGATAACCATTCGTCTCCTATACAAAATGTATTTAAAATCAAATTTTAAAGCTAATTTAAATAAAAACAAACTATCTGCAGATGATTCCATAACTCTTGATTGTCAAGTAGGATAAAAATATTATTTATTTATTTATTTATTTTCGAAGCATCTTCTAAAATAAATAAATAATATTGCATGTGTGTGTGATGTTCTCCGCACATTGCTTTTTTACATAAACAAAAATTGCACGTCTTTCTGCTCATATTATACGGGCAAAATACACATTTTTTTCTTTTTATAATTTCGGATTGTCCAGGTCTTTAAATGTTTAAATTCAATTTTAGAAGTTCACTTATAATAGTCCTTGTTGATCGGGACAAAGTTGATATTTTGAGAAGCTTCCGATCTTCATCTTCCGAGTCATTCTCAGAAGTAGAATTGTCTTCCTCACTTAATTCTTTCAATGATTCAAAGATAGCCTCTTACCTACCCCACAAATTATCTCCGTGAAAACGCTTCGACATCTCCAAACATACACAGAAGTACCTTCTTAATACTAAATGGACAGATAGCCATTCGTCTCGTCGATTGTTCTGTATATACTACAAGCAGAAATATTTCGGGGAAAAGGAATGTCCTCATCTGTAGTTCCAAGGTCAGATTAAGGTACTGAGTAGAACGATCCATTTACCGTTATAGGAGAAGAATAGTTTAAGTTATTTCGAAAGCGTTCGACCAGGAGACGAATGGTTAGCATTCTAGGGTTAAAACTTCATCCATTTGGAGAAAGGAGTCTAGACATTTGGTAGGATTAAAATATTGAGTGATAAGCGAATAATATTCTCCTCGAAGCTTAAGGAATTGATTGTTTTATGTTTTTATTTAAAATAATATAATTATATTGTAGATAACGTATTGAGCCGAATATTCAGTTATTCTTATACTTACAAAATTAACTATAAAATCAATTAATGATTGTTCATTTTCAAAGTAAGGATGGCCAAAAACTAACAAGATTTGAACTTGCCACCCTTCTTACAGTAAAATGGTGACAACCCTTTTAAAAAACAATTTGACAGTTAATATTAAAAACGGTGCTTTACACAATGGAACAAAGCCTTTTTATTGTTAAAGATATTTAAAACATATTAAAATTCTGGCAGCCTAAGTTCAAAAATTGGAGAATGGCCCCTTAGATCGTATGATTTAACACCACTGTATTTATTTTTGTGAAATTATTTGAATTCAAGGTCTGTGCCAACGAGCAAGCATTAATTGGCGGAAGACGCTGCGCTAAAGAAATTCTACCATATTTATTTAAATTGGTCGTGAAAAATTGACAAAAAAAGCTTGCGTAAGCCAGCAAAGAAGTGAGAACCATTTGCCCTATGTGTTATTCCTATTATTGTGGTTTATAATTCAATAAAAAGTAAGTTTAAATGAAAAGACTTTTTTTAAAACTTTAATTCAAATCTTACTTTAGCATGTTCTATCATGTGACGCACCATTTTTACTAACCACGTAAACTATTAATGTAAAATCGTTTTAATATAGGGTTGACAACATTTTACTACATGAATTGTGGCAAATTCAAATCTAGCGTTAATTTTGGAGCCTTTAGCAACCAATACATATTTCAAATATAAAATTAAAAAGCAATTTTTTTTTCTCGAAACAAACCATTGATTTAGCATATAATTTACCATAACAACCATACAAGTTCTGTAAAAGTTGCGAGTTGAGTTGAACACACTTAATATTACCAAAAGTAAACCAGAGATAATTTTTTTCCGAATCTACTCCATAATAAAAGTGTTATTCCTCTCCACTTTCCATGAAAGTTTGAACCAATTTCTAGATTGTGATCACCAATTTTATTTTAGCACATAAGACGGGTATTTTACAGTAAATTGTGCATTACGCTTGTCACTAGAGAGGCGAGTAATGGTGGCGAAAGACCTATCTTTGGTATATGTTTATTGATCTTACAAAATCTGTTTTTGGATATTGGCAGTGTTTAGGAATACTGGAAAACCGAGCATGCATTTTTCTATCATTTTGAGCAAAATTAGTACTTTCTCTCCGTCAAATCTTGTCCTAAAAATTCGATGAATTACGTAGCTATAAATGACATTGTTTTAAATAAGTCATCAATCCTCTCTTAGAAATTAAAAAAAGAATGTATATTCTTGTTTGAAGTAGTACTTGAAGTGTTATTTAAAAACTCATGATTCAATTAATTTGAATAATAAAAAAAATGATTCTTTTATTTATTTAAAACTTTGTCAGGGGAGATATTTTATTAAATAGGAATAATAATTCCTTGAAATAATAATAAAAAATCCAATTTTATATATTGTGAGGAAAATGTATTAACCGAAACAGCATAAAATATGTTGTTGTTTCTTATAACACTTACCACTGGCAAGCTTGAAGAGGTCATCAACGATTTAAGTCTAATTAGATTCTCGTTTTGTAGTAGTGCCAACTAAGACCAAGAGTACGACTTTTGCCACTCATTCATCAAATTCCTTTGCACAAATCCTTTTTACAGCGAGTCATATCTACACACCTCATAGATAGTACACAGAACGACCCGAACACCTTGCCCGATCCGGGTCTGGAACCCGGGACGCTCAGATCACAAGGAAAAAGCTCTATTCTTATGTCAGGGCGCTGACAGCATAAAATATAATTACAGCATCCAGAACAAACTTACAATTAAGTCACTTATTTTTAACGATTTATAAATAAGCTTTAATATCATAATTAGTGGGAACATCTACATAGATGAATGCTCATATATCATGTTTTATGGACTCAGTTAAACAAAGAAAGATTAGTGCAGTATTGAATAATTTTCGAATAATTTTACGGCCTCAAAATGTCCAATAAACATGTCGTAAGATTTAATCGGTATTTCGAAATGCCAAAATTATCTCTCTCGATTTCCATTGAATCGATTTTTTTTTCTTCTAATAAAAGTTGTCAAAAAAGAGAATTTATCACTTTATCGCCATATTAGGAAAATTTCCTTCAACGCCGCGTCCATTAACACGCTGTCAACAAACATCATTTTTCATCTTTATCATCATTTATTATTTTCAAACTTTTTTTTTTTCGTACATACGATATTTTAAATTTATCTATATCCCAGCATTTTACTTAGAAATTTGTGCGGCTGCTTTACGTATAAACTTTAAAATTTATTTCCAGTCAAATTGATTTCAGGAATATTAGACATTAATTGAAATCTAAAGTTGATAAAAAAATAAAGTAAGCTAAAATTTTTAGTAATTTTTTTCACAAAATAAGGACCCTTGTTTTTCAGGTTTTCGTAATTTAAATACCAAGATTAAATGTTGTTTCTAATAGCATTTGCCATGGAGAAGCTCGCTTATGCATCAGCGAATTTAAGCCGAATGAGCGTCTCTTTGTTTTAAAGTTTTGGGTTTTCTTGGGGGGGGGGGTTATATTGACCTCCAATTGTAAAGCAACACTAGATCTATTTTGGATAGAACCTCATAAGTTTGAACCATTGTCAGATGACGAATGCGACATCTGAACTGGTAACCCCTCTCCACTCCACACTAGGGGGAGGACGTTTGCCCCACGAAAGTTCTTCGAGAAAATCGGATTTCGAACTTGAAACCCTATGGTTCCGGAGCCTAGGCCTCTCCACCAAGCCACCACGACCGTTAATGTTTTGAAGTAGCGCCAACTAGAGCCAAGAGTACAATTTAGCTAATAATTCGTTTGCACAGCGCCTTTTTCATGTCGTATATTTCACACAACTCAAAGATAGAACACAGAAGAACAACTATACCTTAACCGGGTAACCAAAAGTATCAACATTTTAAGAATATAATTTCTAGTTCAGAAATTCGCGATATAATAACTTTGGCTTAATTCAAATATCTTTTTTATTATTTGAAAATTTTACTTTTAATTATATTTCAGTAAAAACATTCACACAAAAATATTTTTGTCTTCGGAAAACAGGTGAAATAAATTTAGTAATTTAAATAATGGAAAAAAACATTGTTAAATTTTGTAAAGAATTTAAAAACTTGAGAAAAATAGTAGAAAAATACAATATATGAGAAAATACAATATATTCTATTAATAAATCATTCAAATAAAATTAATATTTCTGAAAAGCTGATTTTTTGAATTTATAAAAGTAAAAAATAGTTTTATTGCAACAATATGCTTCAAAGGTAATAAAAGAAAAGTTTGTTAATAAATAATAAATTAATAAATTCTACTATGAAAAAAATACCTACTATTCAAATTTTGATAGTTTTAAAATAAGAAAAACTACCTTGCAGTGCATGTGATAGAGAAGTCGCAGTTTAAAGATAGCATGCCGACTATAAACATTATCATGCTACAACAATTTATAAGTGAACATTGTAATATGAGTTAACATTAGGTTGCCAATTTAATATGCTCTTTGCATTAGCATTTCAGAAATTTCATTTTCGGCATTTATATCTTTTTACTGAAAATATTCTAAAATTCATTCATATCAATCATTAAATCGATTATATAACAAACATGTATATTGTTTCTTGTAATTTACTATAATAGCTTAGTCTATAGACATTATCATGTGAAAAATTCAAATAAGTACACTTTTAATCGGACTTGATTTGAATATTTCTCTGATATTCAAATATAATGATTTAAATAGTTGTAAATATGATGGAAAAATCATACCTGTAAATTGGAAATACAATATATTCTATTAATAAATCATTTCACTTCTACTAAGAAAAATCTGGTACTCACCTAAAATGAAAAGAAAAATAAATGTAAGAAATTTCATTTATATAATAATAAAATTAAAATTATTTAATTTGTTCCACATAAATATAAACTTTAAATAAATCCTATAAAAACTTTAATGATTTACATTATTGAAAACTCTTTTTACTTTATCTGCCAATAACAATTTAATATAAAATTAATAATAAAAAAATACAATCTACAGTCGCAAATTTCAAATTATCATATGAGAACATTTTTATTTTTTAAGTGTTTTTTTGTCTTAATTTATGTCATTTATAGGTTTAAACCGGTTTGAAAAAATTACGAGACTTCTCTCTATCCCACTATTTAATTATAATTTTTTAAACTTTCATTTTCAATTTTTCTAGCTGGCAAACAAAATTTTGGATCTCAACCGGTTTTCAGATAGAAAAAAAGGAATTTCGACGAAACGTTCATTATTACTGAAAACGATTATATATGTGGTAAAAGTGAATGAACGTAATGCAGATTAAATATTAAAATATAATTTTAATATCACAGTATTTTAAGAAATACAATCAGTAAGAATGCACTCATATTAAGGAATAATTATAAATCGCGTTATACAAAATTTCGATAGTTTAAAGTCAAAAATATTTTTTTTTAACTATAATCTTCTGAGTACGAGATTAATTATTTAAAAGTAAGAAATCGTAAATAGACTGAAAGATGACGCCATTTCATACAAACGACAAATAAAAAGCATTTGATAGTAAATTTAATTAAAAAATTCAAACAATACTGGCAAAACAAACCTCAAATGTCATGGGTCATGTGACTCGCTGTCTGTCAACAAAAAACGGATAATTTTTGTCTGCGTTATTTCGGAGACAACAAAACCCCATAACCAAAGCAACAGCATATTCTCACATCAGATGTTTGTGACAAAATTGACATAACACGTATGTAGATTAATTTTTTAAAGAAATTGGACTTAAAAGAATTATATTTATTTTTCATAGCAATGAAACAATTCTTTTTATTAGGTGAATAATTTTTCTTCTATTTATTTTTCGGACTGCAATGGATTAAAAAGCATGAAAATTTCTTGGATGGCTTTTTTGCTGAGTACAGTTTTTATTGCATTTCTATCCTCCTTATTATGAATAGATCCGACTGCTACAGTACTGATATTTCTTATAAAAGATATATAAAACTCAAAGTACGAATTTAACATATCCTTATAAAATTTTAACGCAAGAACTTACAGTATGTTAAATATAAGATGCCATTTTGTTCCTTTATGATTTTAGTGAAAAAAGACTTTCTATTTTCTTTATTATTTTCATCAACGATAAAAAAGGAATGGAATCGTTTAACAAAAAATTAAAAATATTTTCCTTTTTCCAGTAGGTAAAACAATCGTTAGCAACTAAGGCGATGTTTTAGGGAAATTTTAGCATAATGTTTAAGGAAATGATGTGAAAAGAAACTTGGTTTCAGAAAATAATTCTACTTTCTTTATTATTTATTTTATAAGCTTACACTAAAAGAATAAAAAATATTTTACTAAATAAAATAGACGTAAATGCATATTTTTTAAAAAAAATGTCTCCTGACGTAATAACTTGGAAAAATTTTAGATTCATATTCAAAGAAAATTTGACGTAAGAAATCGATTTTAGAAGATTTTTCATCCTGCTAATTATTAATATATATTTACAGTAACCGAAAAAAACAATTTTATCATATCTATTTCATTTAAAAATCAATTTTTTTTCATTACAACTTCTGAAATGTTAGATTGATAAAAAAAAATAATATGTTTTAAGAAAATATGTCAATAAATAAATATTTTTAAAAACTTTGTTTCCTCTTTCTCATTTATATGCTTACAATAAAAGAAGTAAAATAATTTTGTTTAACCAAACATTTATTTTATATCATACAAACGATAACTGCTACAGGCGATGACTTGGAAAAGTTTTACTACCGCGCTTTAAAGAAAATGATGCGGAAAGAAAACCTATTTCAGAAAATCTCTCAATCCTCCTTATATCCTTATAAAAAAACTAAGATATGAAACAATTTTGCATAACCAAATACATTTAATGATTTATGTTTTTTGATGCCATTATAAAAATGATAACTGCTGACGTGATGGCTTGGAAAATTTTCAGTAACCATGTTTTAAGGAAATGTGGCGAAGGGGAAAAGTATGCAGGGCATAAGTGAATCCTGACTCATTCTATAATCTTGCGTGGTTATATCTCATCAACTCCTCTGAAGTCTAATGCTTTAGGAAAAGATGGAGGTTGATCAATTTATAGGGACACGAACTTCGCCTGTGACGTCATATCATTGATTGATCAAAATAACAGATTTTCTTCCTGATACGGTATATCCACCTGAGAAGTTCTAGCCCAAATATATCGATCATTTCTTCTATTCCGAAGGGCTTTTTTGTTTATGTTTTTATTTGTTTGTGAAATATGTCGGTAAATATCGCGTTATTTTATATTATTCCTATCTGCCAGGGGTTTTTTCTAGGCCTTTATGGTCAGGTAACACGCAGTCATAAATATGATTATGTAAAACAAGATTTTATTTTACTCAATTTATTGGCATCGTGTTTTATGCGTTTTTTTATATGGAGAAATAGAAAAAGAAATCTTTCTCAGTTAGCAAAAAAAAGAAAAAAAGAGGGAATAGAATATCCCATATTGTACTGAAAAGTAAGTATCGTGATATTTGTGGTCACACAATTGCTGTTTACGACTAAATTTTCGTACACTAAAACATAAAATACCATTTTCTTTCTTTGGTAGTTACTTTTCTACAATTCATTAACTAAACACATTTTATAATAAATTATTTACTTTATCACAAATCAATAATAAAGGTAGAAATAATATGTTGGAAACGCATTAATTGCTCATTAAAGAATAAAATCAATCTGAACAGTTAAAAAAAGAATTGTAACAATTTCTGCAAACATTCCCGACCGAAACAAGATTTTATTGTTCAATATTTCGTTGTTTGCGCAATTAATGTATTGACTGCTTTGTTCTAGCTTTTGTTTTTTAACTTTATCGGTGATTTATGATTTATTTCTACGGCTTTTCTTGAATTGCAGCAATTTGTCTCGCTTATGATTAATATTTTTCTACCAACCTTCTTCTAGTTATTTTTGTACTTATTCTCTGGCTTGCGTTTGGTTTTTAATTGGTTTTATTTGTTGTTTTTGTATATTTAGTTGGATATTTTTGCTTTTGATTGCATAGTTTATTGCGTATACTTTTGGCAATAGGCAATTTACTTTGTAGAATAATTGAATCTTTCCAAAAGGAATTTTTTTACTGACAAAAATTATTTGATATATTAGAAACAATGAGATTCCTAATATTTATTCTAAAGTTTTATTTTTTATATCATTTCAAATTCATTTGATTCATAATGAAAACTAAAATTTGTAGATGTGAATTTTGTTGGTAAGAATGAAGTTTCAACTTATTACGTATTAATGTATTTGTTTTCTAAAAGGCAGCATCATGAAACGAAGTATTTTGTGAAATGTTTTATAGAATTAAATTATTATATTGCTGAAAACTAAAAATTAACTATCAACAATATATATAATAATTAAATTTGTTTTATTGAACAAAGGCTCAACAATTTCCAATTGGAAAAATACTCAAATAACGTAAAAAATTATGTTTTATATATTTAATTTAATAAATTAAAACAAAAAATGCTGAGAGCTCAATTTTTTTCAGAGAACACTTAGTTATATTAAATATATTTCCTAAAGAATTATCTTGCAAATTAAGATACTAATTTCTACTTTAAATAATTCTTATTATTTCCGTTTTAATTAAAATAATATACATTTTTAATAAATTAATTAATTATGGCCTTTGATTACACTGCAGTGGAAAATGTAGACCTTAGTTAAAAATCAAATTTTTAGTCACGTTTTAATTATTTGCTGTGTAATAATTTTGTACAAAATGATAACTGAATGAGTTCGGTAAAACTTTCATATAATTCTTTGTTTATACAAAAAAGCAATACAGACGACTTCAGCTGTACATAGCTAATTAATATTTTCACCTTCAACGTTTTTCAAAATGTTGAAACTATTACTTATATCACGTTTATTAAAGAATCAATGCTAAAACGCGGATAGTATAATTGATGCATTTCCATAATTATCTCAATTTTTTCCTTTTGCCAACTAAATTACAGTTGTAGACCCAATTTTTTTAAAGTTCAAAAGAAATATTTTCCGGCAAATTATGAAAAAAAAACTTGAAATGAAAAATACTAAGTTTAAGGCATAAGGGACTCATACATCTGAATAAATTTTACGCAAAAATGTAGGTGTATGTTTATTGGTATCATACTCTATTACTTAGATTGTCAATTGAAATATTAGCCCTTCTTAATTGCCAAACAAATATTAAATTAAATACTTTTTAGACATAGCAACGTCACATGTTGTTTGAAGAAATAATGCTTATTATGAATCTTCATATAAATAAAATGTTATATAGTTCGTCATCCTCTCCTAAACAGCAAGCCCAATTTCAACCAAATTTCGCCCACTTATTATTAAAACAAAATAAGGAATGTTTTCAATACTCCAAAGAGTAAAAGTAAATTAAACATTATAGAAAATGTTACTGGGTTTATTTTTCAGCAGTAATTTTGGAATAGCATATTTCTTATGAAATTTTTATAAGAATTAAGAATGTCATTTTTTCATCGATGCCATATATATTTCTGATATTTTTCTTAAATAATTATTAATTTAATTTATATAAATTTTATAAGTAATTTAACAG
The DNA here is from genome assembly GCA_026289955.1 of Argiope argentata. Taxonomy (NCBI): domain Eukaryota; kingdom Metazoa; phylum Arthropoda; class Arachnida; order Araneae; family Araneidae; genus Argiope; species Argiope argentata. The sequence continues at coordinate 1,011,147 of JAOUZG010022062.1, forward strand.
ATGTAAATGACTTCTAAGTAAGTAAATTCCTACTCCGTTGATGATCAAGAGTTACGCTAATGCTAATTTTTATTTAATTCCTTTTTTTTTAATTTTGTGCAACAGCATATTTTTAATGTAGAATAATATAATAATAATGATTTTCACAATATTTATAGCCATTTTTCTGTTGAACAGTAAAACTGCACACGAAGAACTGTTGCCAAAAAACGTAGCAAAATTCTGTAAGAACATTAAAAAGAATAAGAAAAGATTACTAGTTTTTAGCCAGGAATATAAAGAGCTATCGAGTTGGTTAAATGCTATGGTGGCAACTGGTTATTGCCAGTTTTTAAAAATCATCTGTTTCTATAAATATTTACATTATCAAAGCAAACGATTCTTAAAAACATTCCAGACGATAAAAGAAAATTTGTGTATCATAATATTTTACACAAAAATGGATTTTACATTAAAGATAAGCAACATATTATTTTAATTCTGATTATACATTTTTAGAAATTTAGAAATAAATTTATTTTATTTATTCACTTGCATTAGCGAGTAGGTAACAAATTCAATTTAGCCATTTGCTTGAGAATATAACCGACATCAATTAAATTATATGTCAAAAATTAATATGTTAAATGTAGTGCATTTACGCCAGATTTAGGGAATAACTAAATGATAGATTAATGCATCAAGAAGCAACTAAATGCTCAAAAATAGAGGTTGAATGCTTCTAAAGCCATAATTGCTCGTCAAGATAGAATAAAATTAGATAATCTTAAGCACATTAAGTAGGAAGCCATCACAGTGAAATTTAATGGCATTTAGAATATTTTAAAGCTTCTCTGCTTAAGACTAAATTTAGTTTTCGATTCAATTTTGTTCCATTGCTGAAATACTATCGCCACAGTTTTAATTTGTTAGAAACAGAGTTATTAGATTAACCATATTTTATTTTAATTACTAAAGTTCCTTAACTCTTAAATTACAAATAGTAGTAGAAACTGCTTTAAAACTTGTTAATGATTTAAATTAATCAAAGAAATCAGTATTTTAATAATAATAATTCTGGACCATTTTGTAATTCAACTGTAATATAAATAACGAAGATGGCTTATCAACTACCATTTATTTATCATGAAAAAGATACAATTTGCTTTGCAAGTATCAATGTATTACAAAGAAGTTCAATTTTAATTCAATAGATAACATAATTTGGAACTAAATAATTCCCTATTTTGGGAAGAAGCATTTTCTGTAAGGAATTATTTTGCGCACAAAAGCTAGAGGATTTTTGATGAGAAATCATACTCTTTTAAGTTTACATTTTTTCCCTAGTAACGATATATTAAAATATTGTTGCAATTTCGTTTATATTTTTAACTGTAATAATATTTCTTTACTTCAAAAATGTATTATTTACATTTTATAAATATAAAATTATAAGAAAAATTAATTGTTTTGCAATGTATTTTTATAGGAATATTTATTTAAATGAATTAATCGAAAAGGACCATGTTCTTTTTCTTCTCGTCACATTTCTTTTTCCTTTATATATCGAACATATTAGTGGAAAAATTAACCATAATAAGTAAAAATAAAAAAGGCACTGATAGCAAAATTGATCAGTTTTTACAAGTATTCATTTCATATGCGTGCGGCTATATATATATATATATATATATATAGTTCAATTGTCCAATGCATTTTAAAAAGACCAATATTTTGTTAAATATACATTATTAATATTTTCTTTTCATATTTGGTGAGGAATAATAATATGCATTTTTCGTGCTTCTAAAGTTCAACTTCTTGTCTTTGATTATTCTGTATATATGCTTAAAATTTCAATTTCTGTTTTTAAACTGTCTTCCAGTCCTAATATGACTTGATTGAATAACTGATTAAAAATTTAAGAATTTTCCGTGCGTATAAACAGAATTATATAGAAAATCATCACGGATTATTGCCTTATTATTCAGCTATAAAAACAGTCGAAAATTGATTCAACTTATGCCTTTAACATTATTTAATTTTATAGAATTCTATTTTTTATAAATTTATCGTAGTAACAGACAGACTTTCTGTGAATGAAGTTTGCTCAAAATTCGATAAAAATATCAAAATTTAATTTTAAAAAGTCTATATCAATTTTTTGTCTGTCTAGCGAAAAGCGTTTTTGAGGTATTTTAGTTAGAATTCTATTTTTTATCATCATTGTATTGTAGAGATTCTTCAAATTCTTGAGTTGAACAGTTTTTGGTAATTTCTAGAATTTCTCTACATTATATGTACAAAAAAATTAAAAAAGAAGCCGTTGCACATTTAATCAAGTACATGAAAAACGTTGAGGCCATTCACTTCAAGTAAGGTAGGTTTGACAGGAAATCTATTTTTAAAGCTCCATGATGGTTAATAGTTGGAAAGTCAAGTTTATTTTAAGAATTAATCGATAAATCAAGAGAGTTAGGCTATCATGTCAGATAAAAAAACTGAATGAATAATTTTTAATTACATCAAAAAATTTGTGTGAGTTTTTATGACAACAATCTTGTAGAATTCAGTATTAGTCCATTCCTTTATAAAATAATTGATATTAAATTTGAACTATAAAATCACACTATAAAGTCATGCCATTTATAAAAGTTTTTGTACTTCCTGAAGTCACTAAAAATAGCATCTAAAATTAGAAACGACATTAGAATTTAAAAATATTGGCATAGCATTTAAATAATCATCTAATCGTGGGAACTTAAGTCTTCGATGCTTCTGAAAAGGTAGAAGTGCACAAAACCGAAAGAGATAACAGCTATTTATCAAGAACTGAGTCTCGAATGCGAAGCTTTCAGCCCCCCCCCAATGTGGGACTGTCAGTTTAGAGATATTTGCTCATTTTGTGACAATGTCTCTAATTTTGGGAAACCGTTCTAGATAATAGGAATGATTAATATTTAACTCAAAATGAGAAAAATATAATATAAATATAATAATAGAGATAAATGAATAAAAATACTAAAAACGAAATAATTTAATCACACTATATATTTTTTACGAAAAGAGTAACGGCTTGGGATAACAATGCTTTGTGAATATTACAAAAGACAATCTACAAGTATTAATTCAGAATTATTCTATTCTTCAGTGTTCTCGATATATAATCATGCCTGAATTTACATAGCATATATGAATTTTTATTAAAAATAATAACTGAATATAACAAAAATAATCATAAATCAAATTCCTAATTTCTAACACATAATAATTTTTTGAATTTAAGCAACAATATAGCAAGGTTCTAAACGAAGTATTTTGATTGTGCAAGTTTCTTTCAAAAATTGTATTTGGAGCTGTTGGATTACTTCAGATAACTGGATCATTTCTCCGAATTTTACTAACTTTTTTATTTTCTTATATCTAAGTGAAATAAAATAAATTAAAAAAATGTTTTTATAGACAGTATTATGCTATTCGAAAAGGTAAAGTTCACAGCATAACGATAAAGTAAAAAATTTAGAGAAAAAAGTAAAGTCATTGTTATCTAGTATAACAAAAAACATTATAACATACTTACATTACTTACTATTTTAACATTCCTTAGCTTGAATTCATGTCATTTATTCTTACATATATTTTACTTTAATATTAATATTTTGTAATAAACTTTTGTTGTTAATTATGATATTAATATTAACCAATTAATTCACACATTTTTGCCTCGATTAGTTATAATAAATAGGAAGTAAAAGTTCTGAAGCAGCATAAATATAATCGAATTAGAGTTTGTTAAGAAAATATTTCTTGTTTTTAAAGAAATTTCAAATGAATATCATAATAAAAATATCCAAAACATTTAAATAAAAAACAAATGACCGAGTAATTAAGTTATCTTTGCTATACTATCTAAATTACATATTTCTCTACGATATTTTATAATAATCAATTAAACTAAAAGTAAAAATCTTCAAATATGACAATTCGACTATACTACATTTCAAATGATTTTCAAATTTTTCACTTATTACATAAAATTGAAGCACACGCATTTTTTTACATAAAATATTGACTTATTTTATATATTTGTACCGAATATTGAACAAACAATTATGAAATTTCCAAATAGGTATTGTGGAAGCTAATGGGTTAACATAATTATTTCTTTGTTTATGATTAAAATATGACAATAATTAATTGTATGAAATATTCAGTCTATAGTAATTTGATAAATTACCAATGTAATTAAATTAATAACAATGTAATCACATAACAGATGAGAATACAGCAATTGTTCCGCAATTTTTATCATACTGATGAAGAAAATAGTTTATGTTTTATTAACATTTATATTTTGAATGAAATGAATTTTCAAATGCTTTCCTGAAAAAATTAATTCCGCTTAAAATCCAAATTTACAATTAATAAAATAATTTTGATTTAAAGTTGATTGGAAAAAAGTTACTATTCCATAGTAGACTAAGAATCAAAGGAATCGGTAAATATCAAAAAAATAATTACAATATATTACATATTGCATAAAGAATAATAAAACAATAATAAAAATGGAAATGAAACAAAGCAATCAAAGGATTAATCAACCACTTGAGGATAAAATTAATATGTAACGTGGAATGAATTAAATCCTTATCTGCAACTTCGACTAACAATCACAGTATCGTCAGCTATATATAATTTTTTTTTCATTTATTTCATTTTCGTTTTATTGTTTAATTTCCTCACTTTAATACATGTATTTTTTCTTTCTCCTTTTATACGTATGTTCTAGAAGCTTTTTTTCACTTCAGTTTACTTTCTGTTTCCAATTTGTTTTATTTTTGTTGCATTATATCGACTTATATTATGTTTGTACATTATATCTTTTGCCAGTACGTTATTAATATCAATAAAATACTGTAGTTGCGTCTGTTTTTCCTTTCTGTTTTTTATATACAGATAATATCTGAAAAAATTTATACAACATATGTTACGTATCATAAATAAATATTCTAATTGAGTTATTTCGGATGATTTCATTTTAGTTTGGTATTACAATATATGGGATGGAACAAAACACGTTACACAATAATTTCCTTAACTAGCTTAACATATATTTAAATATATAAAAATTTATTTCACTGAACTATAATTGAGATTTGAAATTTCTCAATAAATTTATTTTTAAAAATTGAATTTTTATTTCATGTTAGAGATTTCAATAGACTGAAAAAGAATTAGGAAAATTCATACTTGTTTTTAAAAAATTATCAAAAAGATTATAAAGATTTTTAGTAGAGAAAAAAAATTTATTCTTATATTAATTTATTTTCCAGATAAAATCCGAATCGGGTAAAAAATAAAGTAATCATAAAAGATTATATACATTTTCTAATGCTCTTTGTTTTACATTTTTCTTTTTCTATGCATAATTAATGAAAATGGCATTCATTGCATATGTTGATTGATTAAGATTAATAACAAGAAGCGATACCATCATTAATTATGAATATGCCTTAAATCCTCTCGTTTCTCCAGGAAAATTTTTCATGATAATGGGAAAATTCTGAAATCTAATTATGCCACAGTAAACAGTATAGATGCTTTTCAAAATAGGACCTTTCATTTTTTTCTACAAATTCAAGCATTTTTATCCCTAGAGCACTTATTAAAATCTGAACTAATTACAGAATTTGACCTTTTTTGAGGAAATTTCCTAGTCAAACCTGCTAATCCTGTAAAGTGATTTATAATGTCTTTTTCTTTGAGCAAATGAGGTTTATGAAAGCCTCAGTCAGAAAAAAGAAAGAAAAATCAGTCGAGTTAAAATGAAATCCTTGAACAGAAAAATGGCAGACACTTTTTCAGCGACGTCAGAAAACACTTAATAGCTTTATAAGATTAAACTTGGGGAAATGTCATAGTGTCTGAATGTTGAATGCTTTATGGACGATGGCATTTAAGGATATAAAAATCCTTTTGTTGATTTTGGAGTAATCCTCTGTGAAAACGAAGTTGTTCCATTTCCCGAAATGGAAAGTTGCAGCAAACTTAAAGCGAAAATGTTAACGCAGTGAAAGTTAATTAAATTCACAATGGAAGATAAAGTCACTTACTTTATACATTTTACGGGTTGAATATTGCTGGTGAAATTCAAGAAAATAGTTTGCACTTGTAACTTTATATTTCTTTCAAATGAAGCTAATTGAATACGTAATATTGAAATAACGGTTTTCATACAAAAATAACAGTTTTAATAGTTCCTTCATTTAAAAATTAAGTATTAATAGGTTTATTTAATATCAATTGATTTAAGTTTCATCGCATAACAAATTAATTGATGTTTAATCCAATATTTGTTCTTAAAATAAAAAGCCATTTGTTAGAATTGATTATTACATAAATGAATTAAATGTAATAAGAATGTATTTAATTTCTATTCAATGATTTTTCTCGAAGTTTTATTTTCTCATGGTATAATTAATGTTTTTTTTCTTTCTAATAATTCTGAGATGAATTGTTTTTAACAATACAATTTGCATATATTAAAAATAATATGTTATATAAATTCAAAGTATATAAAATATAATGCAAACATCTTTGGAAACAAGACCTTGTTTACGAATAGGTTTTTTTTAATTTAACTGCCTTAACCCCTTCGCATACAATGATGTGTCTGATACGCGCATCAAATTATCGAATTTTTAGTTTAAGTCTGCAACTATGTGAACATAATTGGGCATTTAAAAATTCAACATCCCATTCTCTTGTTACATTATTATAAGTTACATTATAATAATTATTATAAGTTATATTATATTGTTACATTATTTTGCAATTAAAAAATAAAGCTCTTCTTTACCAATATAATTTTTACGAGGCAAAAAAATGATAGCATTTTTAATGATAGAATTCTCTACATTGGCCATGTTGCATCTTTACCAAATGTGGAGTTTGAATTTTATTCTAATACCTCTATTACCGGTTATCAGGTTTTTTAATAATATTTATCTAAAAGCAATTTTAAAAAATTCCAAACACTCGTTATTGTCCTTTGTAACAGGTCACGTGAAGCTTATAAATAAAATAAAAACATATCCAAATAGCTACACAATGTACTGTAAAATTAAAATGTGTTGATCAGTACTTGTTTAGAAGACTGTATCTAGGAATATAACCAATGATAGTGAGATTAGTATATGCACAATTCTTGAAGTGGAATTTTAAAAAATAAATATGTCAAATGGGAACTTGCTTCATTAGAGAACTTGCATTCAAGAGTA